>JANBXA010000737.1:4805000-4887500 GCA_030556225.1 Cricetiscus sungorus | reverse complement strand
AACTTAGAGCCCATGTATGCTATTCTGTTGTATGTGTGTGTGCTGGCTAGTTTTATATCAATTTGACATAGGCTAAAGTCACCTAAGAGAAGGGAGCCTCAGTTGAGAGGATGTCCCCATAAGACCCAGCTGTAGGCAAGCCTGTGAGAGGGCCCAGCCCACGTGGGGGCCATCCCTGGGCTGGTGGTCCCTCATTCTATAGGAAAGCAGGCTGAGCAAGCTATGGGGAGCAAGCCAGTGAGCAGCTCCCCTCTATGGCCTCTGCATCAGCTCCTGCCTCCGGGTTCCAGCTTGCTGTGTCCCTGTCCTGACTTCTTCACGGATGAACAGTGATGAGGACGTCTGAGTAGATCAAACCCTTTCCTCTCCAACCTGCTTTGGTCAAGGTGTTTCACCAGAACCGCAGTAACACTACGACACTATTTGTGGTGATAGCCAGGTACACACCTTTAATCCCAGCAGCCATAAACTAGGAGGTGGTGGCACACACCTTTAATCCTAGGACTCAGGATTAAGAGGTAGATAGATCTCTGTGAGTCCAAGGCCACCCAGATCTACACTAGAGTGAATCAGTCTGAAGGAGAATTATAGCTCACACCTTTAATCCCGGCACTAGAGGGTATAAAAGACAAGTGGGCATTCATTCTCCAGCCACACTGAGGGGAGGCAGCAGTCTGAGGATTGGTGAGAGCTTGTGCGTGGACCAGCTCTTTCAGCCTGAGCTGGAGGAGAGAGCTGGTGGCCGGCTGCTTTGCTTCCCTGATCTCCATCTTGAACCCCAAGATGTCTCTGGGTCTTTTATTTTTTGTGTCACAATTGTTTGGAAGTTTTATTCATACCAGCGACAGCTAATATTTTGCTATGGTTATATGTTATTTACTGCATGGGAAACATGTTATTTCTCTGTCCTCAGCAAGGAATCCTGAGGGTTATGATCAAAAGTAGTTCCATAAAACCGTGTTTCATGTATTATGTTGTAGATATGCGCAATTCTCTGTCTCAAAATACTCTAGCGTGCGTGTGATACAGT
Organism: Cricetiscus sungorus; assembly: GCA_030556225.1. NCBI lineage: Eukaryota > Metazoa > Chordata > Mammalia > Rodentia > Cricetidae > Cricetiscus > Cricetiscus sungorus. Next base: position 4,886,470 of record JANBXA010000737.1, on the reverse strand, counting down.
CCACTTATTCTGAAATCAGAGCAATCGTGCCGTGGTTACAGCACACACCACAGTCTAAGGAACCATCCCAGAATCCTCACAAACGGCTTCCCAAATTTGTAGTGTTTCACCAAATAAGTATTGTTTTAATTTTATGTCCTGATTTGTTTGTGATGCTTTCTTTTCATTTCCCCCCTGTATTATCTTTTTACCTGTTGGCCTAATTTATTTTTCTTCATCTATAGGAATTAGCAACTCCTCTGGGTAGGCGATCTCTTGCGATTCTGAATATAGCAGGCATGCTGGTCAGCACTGGGCTGGGCATTACCTGCACTTATGGGACTCCGGCACCAAGGAGTCCATAGCTCTGAAGCCAATCTTTCCTGCTGTGTGATTTATGCTCCGTGGGGGAGGGGGAGTCATAGAAACCCTTTCCTAATTGTGGTGGCTTTTTAATGTGTCACTTTGACTAACTAAATTGCATTTTCCATCGTTTCCCTGTGTGTGTTTCCAGTTAGGGCCGACCACAGCAGTGATCTTAACTGAGATTTGCAGGCTGGGGTGGAGCGTAGCCTCCATGCAGCTTACACACTTTGACGGGAGGGAGGTGGCTAGGTCATCTCACTGATGCAAAGCAGCTGTGAGCTACAGGAATGATAACACAGCCTGTGCATGCGTGTGTGATGTGTGTGTGCGTGTGTGCGCGTGCGTGTGTGTGCATGTGTGTATGCGTGTGTGCGTGCGTGCGTGCATGTGTGTGCGTGCGTATGCGTGTGTGCGTGCATGTGTGTGTATGCGTGCGTGCGTGTGTGTGCGTGTGTGTGTGCGTGTGTGTATGCATGTGTGCGTGTGTATGCGTGCGTGCATGCGTGTGTGTATGCGTGTGTACATGTGTGCGTGCGTGTGTGCACAGTAGGCAAAGGAAGACTCTGGGAGTTTGCCTCTATTGTTTGCCATGTCACTCCCTTAAGACAGGGCCTCTCAGCTCACTGACTCTCTGTTACCATTTATCAGCAAGGCTGGCAGCCAGCAAGCGCTGGGCCCTTCTGTCTCTGCCTCCCCGCTCTGATCCCCCTGTGGTGTAGGTTCCCCTTTAAACTATTAAAACTCTGTTTACTTATCTTTATGTGTATCGTGTTTTACCTGTGTTTCACCTGTCGGTTCACCATGGGAAAGCCTGGTACCTGCGGAGGCCAGAAGAGGGCAGATCCCCTGGACTGGAGTTCTGATGGGTGTGGCCACCCTGGGCTCTCTGGAAGGCCGGCCTGAGCTCTTAACCGTGGAGCCATCTCTCCAGCCTGGCTCAGCTCCTTATGGGTGCGCTGCTGAGCTGAACTCTCTCCTCAGGCTTGATCAGCGAGCGCTCTGAGCAGAAAGTGCAGACTCTCTACATAGGTCCATACCACAGACTGGGCTACCCACACCCCATGTCCCTTAGCAGCACTTTACGTCACTAGGTGATGGGAGATGTTATTCTGTAAATGTGTTTCTCATACTGGTTAATGAATAAAGCACTGTGGCCAATGAGAAAGCAAGATGGGCGGGGCTAGGAGGAAAGAGGAAGTAGTTAGGAGGAGTCAGCATGGAGAACAGAGAGGAAGGAAGATGCCAGCAGCGGCTCTCCGATAAGACGACCACGTGGAAATACTTAGATAAGTAGAAATGGGTTAATAATTAAGACAGAGCTAGCCCATAAACAGTAATGGTAACTGGCCAACAAGATTATATCAAATACAGAGTCTCAGCTTGTTATTGGGGCTTGTGTGGCTGCCGGACGGGGTGGCTGGCGGGGAGGAACAAAGAGTGGGTCAGGTGATGGGGGTGGGGTGGGGTGGGGGTGGGGGAAAACCTGCTCGGAACATTTAGTAGTAATTTACTAGTATAGGCATTGGTAGGGTATATAGAAGCCAGCTAACCTCAATGGCGTTCACTGGGGTTTGTTTTTCTTGTTTTGTGTTAGTAACACCTTAAATCAGCGAGATGCATTTATTATAATTTCTGTGTAGGTGCCCAGACATCATATTTTATGATGTACTTATTATATATATGTATATGTATATATACATATATATATATTCATTATTATATGAAGGCTTTACCTGTATGTATATGCTCCATGTGCATTCACTGCCTGCCCGAGGAGGCCAGCAGAAGACATCAGATCACTGGAGCTGGAATTATAGGTGACTGTGAGGTACCACATCAGTGCTGGGAACCGAACCTACGTCCTTGGCAAGAGCAGCCAGGCCTCTTATCTGTGGCGTCTCTCTAGCTCTTGTAACATGATGCCTTAGCCAGGTTTTCTATTGCCCTGAGGAGACACGATCACTGTGGTAACTCATAAAGAAACCGTCTAACTGGGGGGGGGGGCTCACTTACTGTTGTGAGGTTTAGTCCATCAGAGCGGGAAACACGGCGGCTGCAGCCAGGCATGGTGCTGGGGAAGGTGCCGAGTGCCCTACATCTTGCAGGCAACAGGAAGTCCACTGACTGTCCCACTGAGTGAAGCTTGAGAAAAGGACCCCAAAGCCCGCCCCCACAGGGACACACCTGCTACAGAAGGCGTGGCCCAATTAAAGGCATGGCCTCAGCCTCCTCCAACAAAACCGCACCTGCTGCAGTAAGGCCACGCCTCTAACTCGTGCCACTCCCTGTGAGCCTGTGGGGGGCATTACGTTCAGACTACACACAGGGCATGCCCAGCGGGTGCCCAGGGGTAAATTCTGAGCTGTATGTCCTCTGTGCTTCCGTGACTGAGAACACCATGACTGCCATGTCACTGCAGACCCCCGTGTTCTGCCGGCTCATTTTCCCTGCCCCCGAATGCTGGCAATCGCTGACCTGTGACACTCCCCAAGCTGGCAATCGCTGACCTGTGACACTCCCCAAGCTGGCAATCCCTGACCTGTGACACTCCCCAAGCTGGCAATCGCTGACCTGTGACACTCCCCAAGCTGGCAATCGCTGACCTGTGACACTCCCCATGCTGGCAATCGCTGACCTGTGACACTCCCCATGCTGGCAATCGCTGACCTGTGATACTCCCCAAGCTGGCAATCGATGACCTGTGATGATACTCCCCACTCCTGGGCCTTTTCTAGAACACTAGGATTGGAAACCGTACATGACGTGTCTTTTCAGACTGCCTGCTCTCACGATGCGTTTCAAGTCCCGTGTTTTCATCTCGCATGGCGCCGTAGCCCGACCCTTCTTACCATTCTACTGTGTCCTGTCATTTGGGTATACCGCATGTAAAAAGTCCATTTATGATTGCTGAGCATTTTAGTTTCTTAAAGCTTTGGAAATTATGAATAAATGCCTAGGTTTTCTGCAGGGATACTGTTAAAACACACTCAGGTAAATAATTTCTGGCTTATGTGAAACTCAGAAATGTTTGAAACTATCAAGAGATGTGCAGCTCGGCTTATCTGTAATTATTTTTCAGAGAATCGTGACAACTGCTTGAAGCTGCTGTAAGTGTCTCTGCCATGCTGTTTTGTTACAGCATGGAAAAAGGAACTAATGCACTGCACTGTGCTGGCCCTGACTGACGGCGAGTATCCGGGACCTCAGGCAGGGCGGGCTGCGCCCTCACCGTCCTCATGGCTCCATCTTCTGATGGACAGAGAGTACCCGAGACCTCAGGTGGGCGGGCTGTGCCCTCACCGTCCTCATGGCTCCATCTTCTTATGGACGATGAGTATCTGAGACCTCAGGCGGGGTGGGCTGCGTCCTCACCGTCCTCGTGACTCCATCTCCAGTGTGTGTGGCATGACCGTAGCATCGCCTCCCGACTTGTTTCTCTTTTGCAACATTGTCTTGGATAATTAGGTCTCTATGTTTTCATATAAACTTTCAAATTAACTTCTTGGTATTTTGCAAAATAACTTTCCAGTGTTTTACCTGGGACGGCGCTGAGTCTGGAGATCTTTGTGTAAAGGAGAGGTGTTTTGATGATATTGTCTTTACCCACATAGATCAGATTCCTGTTTATATACAATTTTAATTTCTCAGTTTTCCTCATATTAATCTTATACACATTTAATGAGATTTAATTTAAAGCATGCTTCAAAATGCTAGCTGTGAGCAAAGACAGTTTTACTTTTCAACCTGTATGTCTTTTATTTTTTGTCTTTAAACACCTTTTGCACTTCATTTAGTATGTATGTGTATGTGTGAAGGTGTATGTATGTGTGTGACTGTGTATATAATGTCATACCACCTTGTATATGTTATATATATATATATATATATATATATTGTGAGTATGCACTGTGTGAGTGTGTGTATGTGTGTATATGTACATGCCATGCCACTGTATGTTGGTGAGTGTGTATGAATGTGTGTATATACAATATATGCTATATCATTGTGTGTATGTACATGCCAGGCCATTGTGTGTGTGTGTGTGTGTGTGTGTGTGTGTGTACATGTATGTACATGCCACATCACAGTGTGAATGTGTATGTGTGTGTATGTTCGTGCCATGCTACTGTATGTATGTACATGCTATGTCCATGTGAATGTGTTTGTGTGGGTGTGTAATGCCATGCCACTGTGTGTGTGTATGTAAAGCCATTCCACTGTGTATGTGTGATTATGAGCATGTGTGTGTGTGTATGTGTGAATGTGAGTTTATACATGTCATGCCACTGTGTGTGAATGTGTGAGTGTGTGCATACGTGTCACTGTGTGTGTGAACATGTGAGTGTGTACATGCATGTCACTGTGTGTGTGAATGTGTGTGTACATGCGTGTCACTGTGTGTGAATGTGAGTGTGTGCATACGTGTCACTGTGTGTGTGAACGTGTGAGTGTGTGCATACGTGTCACTGTGTGTGAATGTGTGTGTACATGCGTGTCACTGTGTGTGTGAACGTGTGAGTGTGAATGTGTGAGTGTGTACATACGTGTCACTGTGTGTGTGGATGTGTGAGTGTGTACATGCATGCCACTGTGTGTGTGAATGTGTGAGTGTGTACATGCATGTCACTGTGTGTGAATGTGTGACTGTGTACATGTGTGTCACTGTGTATGTGAACATGTGAGTGTGTACATGCATGCCACTGTGTGTGTGAACGTGTGAGTGTGTACATGTGTGTCACTGTGTGTGAATGTGTGACTGTGTACATGTGTGTCACTGTGTATGTGAACATGTGAGTGTGTACATGCATGCCACTGTGTGTGTGAACGTGTGAGTGTGTACATGTGTGTCACTGTGTGTGAATGTGTGAGTGTGTACATACGTGTCACTGTGTGTGAATGTGTGAGTGTGCACATGCATGTCACTGTGTGTAAATGTGTGAGTGTGTGCATACGTGTCACTGTGTGTGTGAATGTGTGAGTATGTACATGCATGTCACTGTATGTGTTTACGTGTGTGTACATGCGTGTCACTGTGTGTGAATGTGTGTGTGCACATGTGTGTCACTGTATGTGTGAACGTGTGAGTGTGTACATGCTGTCACTGTATGTGTGAATGTGTGTGTACATGCGTGTCACTGTGTGTGAACGTGTGAGTGTGTACATGCATGTCACGGTGTGTGTGTGTGTAGGTCAGAGTGGAAGTTGGTTCTCTCCATCATGTGGGCCCCAGGGATTGAACTCACGTCACACTTGGCAGCAAGGGCTTGGCGGGTGCAGCCGTCTCAGCAGCTCTGTTGTCTTCTCTTCTTACCGCGTTATCTAGGATTGGTGCTGAGTGGGAATGGTGAAAGGGTGTCTTGGACTCCGTTGCTGATGACCATGTAAAGACACCACGTTCCCTACTCACCTCATTGGCCTTCTCGTGGTAACACGGTGACTTTCTATCAAGGTTTCCCATGGATCTCACGTAGGGAAACTCTCCGGAATGCTCTATAGTTTTGCAACGACTTACCTTGTCTTTGGGCATTGTGCCCTAACCCTACCGTCACGACACTTTCACTTATCTCGTAGAAACCGTTTCGCCTTTGGCCCCTTCCTGGGCACCATTTATATTCACGGTAAGGGTCAAAACACTGTTGGTGGCTGGCATTTGCCTTCCACTATTATTATGTTAACAAAGAAAGGAAGTAGGGAAAGCCAGGAGTTACTGAGTTTTCATACAAAACCTTCTGCACGTAAACTCTTCTGTCTAAAGAGTGAGAGTAAGAAGGGACTTCCGAAGAAGACCAGGGTTAGTGGTTCATCCTAAAGGCCTCTTGGTGAGTGAGACTCCGGAAGATTAGGATGGCGAGGGCTCTTGGCCCTTCACATTCACCAGGAGACCACGAACAGTGCTGGGTGTTCACTCTCACAGCTCCCTGACTCTTAGCTGAAGTTGGGCATGGGGCCATCTCACCAATTTTGGGGGCATGCAAATTTTAGCCCATGGATTTTTAGTTGTATATAGCTTAGTTTCTTTAAGTGTAGCTTATAAATCGAGTACTGGAAAGCTCAAAGCATTTGAATAGAATTGCCATCACCTTAAATCAATGCCACAGAACCCATTAAAACAATAAAGAAAAGGGTGTCAGACCCCTCAGCTTCCGGTCACCAGGACCCAGGTTCAGACTGCTGCACAGATATGAACCATACACGCTTTCTTCCTTTGTCTTCCTGCGTTAAATTGGGTGACAGACATCTATTTGTATTCTTTTAAGGATTGCTTAAATATTTAATTATCTTTGCTGAAAAAAAGTATGATGCGATTTGAGCGGGGAGTAACTCAATTGGTGAGTAGTAGTTTTCTGAGGTATGACACTGGAGGTTAACCTCTCTCTTCCACATATGAACACACACCACACACGCACACACACACACACACACACACACACACACACACACAGACACACAGACACACACACACACACACAGACACACACACACACACACACACAAAGAGAGAGAGAGAGAGAGAGAGAGAGAGAGAGAGACAGACAGACAGACAGACAGACAGACAGACAGACAGAGAAGCATAGAGATACGTCAGCCTCTTTCTGAACAGTAAGGTCCTACTTTCCCTGTTTTTCTTGTCCAATAGTTTAGTTACAGTTCACGTGTTATTACCATTGCTTTTGTATCTCAAGGTGCCTTTTATTTTCATGGTATTTTACTGTTACCTTTCTCTTCATCTCATCTCATTAAAAGATACTTATTTCATGATTGGTTTTGCCCTCTTGCTTTAACCTTGTTTGAACTTTATGTTTTCGACACATTTGACTCTTGCCCATGGTTGTGATTTTGTATTTACTTAATTGTGAGCTATTTGAACTAGTCTTGGGTGGCCTTCTTTTTCAAGTGTCCTATAGTACCTTTGCCCTGAGGACGCACTCTTCAGTGGTCAGTGTTTGCTTCTCCTCCATGCTCACTTGTATATCTGAGACTCAAACACATCTCTGCCATCTCTGCAAACGAATACTGGTGACGTGTGTGTGGGGGGGGGTTGGTATGTCTGCAGTTTCCCCTCCATCATCATATGTGATTGACCGAGGAAGCATGATAGATTTAGCTCTACTTCTGGAGAGAGTGTCAGCTGGGTTTGGTTGTAGGAGGTTAACTTCTGGATCGTAAGTGGTTCATTGTTTGTCAAGACGCCTCCCTAAGCACCACTGTCATGGGTTTTGAAGCAAAGGAAAAGCTGTTTCTTTGAATAGCAGAGGGTAAAGCATCTTCCACTGGTGAGAGAGGGACAGGGTGATGAGTGTTGAGGGGGAGGTGTCATACAGGCAGTTTCCTCTAGACTCCAAGGAGTTTCTTGTTCCAAGCTTCTGACTCCCAGCCTGTCCTCTATGAAGGAAGGACGACCAGAATGTCAGTTCCCGCTACAACTCACAAGGACACAATTAATGCTTTCGTTTTATTTTCACTGTTATCAGCCACCTGGCTACAGGGAATAACGAGCTCTTAAGCAGCTGTGCTGAAAGCTTTACGGCTTCAAGCCAAGCCTCGGGTCAAAGAACTGACCTTATTTTGTGTTGAAGGAAAGGGGACTTGAAGAATGTGTAACAGCCCATTGCATGCCGGAGACCTGAGGTCATCGTTGTTGACATAATATTGAAATGGAGCAGCCACCAGGGATGTCAGAGTATTTGCTTCGGTGGAGTTGCTGTGACGATCCGTCACAGGGGAGAACTTGATTAAGTCAGGGTTACTAGCATCCTATTTCCCATTGGAAAGGAAGCTGGCTTTCCCTGAAGTCCAAGGCCCACACTTTGTGGGTCCATCTCCTGGATCGGTTGTAAGTTTAGTTCCATGTCTGGTAAAGTCACAGGTCCTGGCTCCATTGTGTAGATGAGGGGAATAAGCGTGAACGTGAGCAGAGAGGCAGTAAAGGGGGCGTGAGTGTGGAAGGGGCAGCACCGGGGGAGGGGATTTCAACCTTGCCAACTGGCAGGGCACCTTTTGGGATATCCCACTCCGTGAAGTACATCACAATTAGGGGTTACCCTCGGGCAGCTTTCTTTAACTGTTTGGAATCTGTTGGGAGTCACGCTATTTCCAGAAGAGTGTGCTTGTAATGCTAATTGTGACACCCACACACACAAAAAAAACCAGTTCCACAATTTTGACCCAACTTAGAAGCAAGCTTAAGTGACCAGGATCGACCCTGGTCAGTTCAACCCCTGGGTGCCCAGCAAGAGGTGACAAGATGCACGTCTGTATTAGTTTTTAAGGACCAAACGGTCACCGTATTCCCATGTGCCTTTGTTGTTTTTCCAAGAACTATAGCTCCCAGCATTCCAGGAGGTCACCCAGCCCTTGTGCAGGAGGGGCCTACAGGTTGACTTTTTGGCTCTTACGATTCCCCCTTGAGTTGTGTATCCTGAGTTAAATCCCTGATTCTGTGATGAGTAGTTGTTTATATTGGAATCTACTAACCAGCAGCTTAATGGTGTCCAGACAGGAATTATCATCTAGTGGAGGCATTAGTGGTGTAAGAGCCAACAGTAATTGGCAGAAGCCAGAGGGCCAGAAACCCTGCAAGGGTTAATATCAGAGTTACTACTTAGGAGGAACCTGGGGATGAATAGGTCACTGGTCATATTATTTCATCTCAGGTATCCCTTTTGCAATGTTTCTCTGAGTATAGGCAGATCCCAAATAGTTTGCATGGAAACAATAATTTTTTTCTTAAAGCCACATAATACCTCTTTTGTCTTGCATAAAGCAGGCCAAATGCCCTGTAATATTGCTGCGGTGTTTCAGTTAATGACTCTCCTGTTGATAAATCTGGGCCCGTATTGCTGGTATGCCAGTTTAGCGTTATCGGTAGCCGTGTTGCTCCCTCTGCCAGGGAGTTTCCTGTTGGCTTAGCACGTCAGCCAGTCAGGGAACAAGGGACAAAGCGTTCTCTTCCGTAACTACTGCCAGCCGAACCCGGGACGTCGTTGTCAGAGATGATCAAGGACTGGTCAAGGGAACACTCATGAGAAGCATCTGGTTAGCTGACCCCCTGAAGGGACACAGAGCCTCACACGGGCTGGGCTGGCTCACAGCAGCTTCCAACAAAGTCCAGACCTCAGCAGTTCGCAGTCTGCTGGCGATCCCTGGATGGTGTCTGTCAGCCAAGAGGAAATATGCCGAGACAGATACAGACAAGGGGCAGAGTTAAAATTTAGGACTTACAGGAAAATCTTACATTTGGAACTTTATGTCCATAGTCATTCGGGAAGGGGAGGAGTCCCAAGGCCAGTGGGGACCCCCCCTCCTCAGGAATAGACAGGTGGGAAAACTTAGGCTGTACCTATCTGACCTGTGACAGGTAAATTCCAGTCTATGACTTCTTTGAGGACTTAAAGTGTATGTGAAGTTTTAGTCTACAAGAAGGAAAATTAAAGACATATTAGCATTATCACTATACTGAAATCCAGATTGTACGAAAAGCAGCTAACAGGTGTCTGTAAAACAGCTGGAATAGACTCATATATTTGAGCCCTAGCTTTTGGATTAAAAAGATGAATACTTTCTTTTTCTCTGTCCAGAGAGCCAGGTATGCAGATTGGACAGAGATGATTTTAGCCTGATAAAAAGAACCCTTAACTCTGTATTTAGCAGACAAGCTGAGGAAATTTAAAATCTTGAGCTTGGGGCTGAATAGTAAGCAGTCAATGTGCTATCTGCTTATCAGAACTCCGTTGATCACATTAAAACCCTGAACCTTTGAAATCTTAGTATAAGAATAGCATAGAGGGAGGAGAGAGATATAAAATATTTCCCATTATTTGCATACCTTACATTGTTTTTTTTATGCCATCAGCACTTAAGGTTTTATACCTTTAGACCTAGAAGCTTTCACGGGATTGTGGAACTTAGATTCAGAATTTTCGGGTTGAGGGACATGGTTTACATTCGTTACATAGCTTTATGAGCTAGTGCCATGCTACGCGAGTTCACACAGAGTATGTCCTTCAAGACACTGCAGCAGGGCTGCGGAAATGACTCAGTGGATGATGTTCTTGCCCTGTGTGTATGAGGGTAGGAGCCCCATCTCCAGACCTAAGTAAAACTCTGGGCAGACCCGGCATCCCCTGAAATCTCAGCTGAGACACAGGGAGCTGAGACACAGGGTCCCCAGGGCAGACTGGTTTGCTAGACTAGCTGGAATTGGCAAGCTCTGAATTAATCCAGAGTCCGTGCTGCAATAAAGAAAGTGACACGGAATCAAAGAACATGCCTGACGGGCCTCCATGCATCTGCACATACATGTTCATCCACATAGATGCGAACACACACACACACAATACATATGCACACACATCACACGCACATACATGTACAAATGGAGAAAAAAATGCCACAGTAGTCTTACAGAATGCCTAGTATGGCTTGCATTTTGTGCTGTGAGTGATAGCATGCCACAGGCCATTTGAAATTCACTCAGAGCCACACGGTGGCATGCCTTAACTACCTTCACCCCAAGTTTATTGTTCCTACCCGGTGCAAACGGTCACACCCTGCACACTGTGCCCAATAAATGACTGACAGTTGAGTAGCCGTGAGGCTCCCGCGTGGAAGGCGTTGCGCTGTTGAAGCAGAGAAGAGACCCATTGGTCCTCCTGAGCTGTTGGTCTCTGTTCATACGTAAGCTCGCCTGTTTCTCACTCTTACTAAGGCGGATGTGATTGCCGTTGCTTTACAGAACTCAAGCAAAGGGAGCGGAGGTGACACGCCCACGTGAGAAGACAGGGTCGGGTCGGATCTGTCACCTCCCAGTCACCCACTCCAGCACGCCCGCAGTCATGGCAGTCTGCCGTATCCTCCATAGGATGGCATCTCCGGCATCAAAGAGACAGGCTGCTTTGTTGGACAGATGTATGAAACATTCAGAGATCTAAATCAAGTGAGTATTAGTGACTTGTGTTTATGTATAGTCCACAGTTATGCGGGATCTTGGAGGTACAGATGGAAGCATCTTGACTGTTGTGATAGAAGAATTACACTTTAGGATCCTTGGGAGGGGGTGTAAATACTTCAGCCAGGGCTCAGCGGTAATGAAGATGTCCGTGGAGGTAATCTTTTGCTATCCATCCATGTTTGCCACCTTTGGGAAGTGTAAAGGCTTCTGTAGCACACTGTACACACGGTGAAACGGGAAAGTATACCTTCAGAAACAGTAGCAACGACGCTTTATGGGCCAGCACTCTGCTAGGTAGTTTTACGTAGACCACGTCCTTTAAGACGCTACCACAAGGCCATAGATAGCTCAGTGGGTAAAGTCTAATTATGCCAGGCGGTTTGTTTTATGTGGAACTTTGTCCGTTGCAGCATTCTTTTTTTTTCCTCTGTACATTATGCTTTTTTTTTTTTTCATCTTCCTACGTGGTAACAGAACAGACCTTATTTGTATATTCATAAATGGAGGAACTGAGGCCCAGAGAGGCAGACAAATTGTCCTTGGTCTCAGTGCTATCTGTGGCACAGCCCGGCTTTCAGCCCCCACCAGCTTCTTGATGTCTTTCCACTAGCGGAGGAACACTGACAATTCAGCAGTGTTGAGAGAAATAAGTTCAGCAATGTTGGTCAGAAGTTGTGGGCTAAACTAACTCCTGTATTTCATCCCCACTAAATCCTTCCAGGACAACCTGGACCCGTGCTTAGAGGTACTTTCAACCTTGCTTGTCGGGAACATTTGCCTCCTTTTCTGCAGGATGCTCTGTGTACCCTCATGTGTGTTCGCAGGTTCTCTGGGTAAGGTGGGGGATTAACTTCTTTGATGGTGGTCCAGGTCTCTGGGTGGATGTGGACATTGTGTTTCCAATCTTTGAGTCCTGGTGGTACAGGTTTTGGCTGGAGACGCTTTTGGCAATTCACCCAGGTGGAACCTTCTTGTTCTCCTTGTTTGCATATTTCTATCTGCGAAGGGCAGCCAAGAATAAACACAGGAGGGAGGCTCTTCACACTTCCAGAGTTCAGTCATGCACCTCTCTCTACCCAGCTCTGCAGAAGCGCCATCGACAAAGAGTTGTTTATGCATTTAGTTATGCATTTCCAGTATAGAGGATGAGGTTTTAATTCAGTCACATGTCACTTAATGGTGAGTACATTCTGAAAAATGCTACATCTCTGTCTCTAGGCAAGACTCATAGAGGATGCTTGTCCAAACCAGCAGTACAGCGGAGCCACCCAGTATGACCCCTGAGATGAAGAGATGTGGCATGTGTGTGTGCTCCTGGTGTGTCATGATTTTTTTTTTTGAGACATGGTTTCTCTGTGTATCCCTGGCTGTCCTGGAGCTTGCTATGTAGACCAGGCTGGCCTCTAACTCAGAGATCTGCCTGCCCCTGCCTCTCAAGTGCTGGGATTAGAGGCATGCGCCACCCCCACCCCAGGCATGAATGCTCTTTTATAAGGATGATACTCTAACATAATGCCGAACTCACACAGTAGTACCTACCATACATAGGCACTCGTATTCACTATTAAACATCATGCACCATGTATAGTTATAAGGCCCCGTGTTTCTGCACATTTGGCTGTATGGGAGGCTTGCGTAGTCACAGCAGTCATACCCACAGGTGCCATGAGCTGAACTCAAACTTGAAGGTGTCTCTCATCTTCCCAGTGATAGTACATTTCCTGGTTTATTTATTATAAGAGAGGAATATGGTGTACACCATCTGTTGCTGACTCAGGAAGGGCTACTTTGCCAACGTAGACTGAGTGTACACATTATGAAGTGATTGCCCCAGTGAAGAGAATTTGTACACCGGAGGCAGTACACGATTGCCACGGCATGCACAGAGAAACAGGTAAGTGTATTCTCGGGAATTCTGTGGACAGAGACAGGACTATTACTGATACTAACACTGTAATTAGCACGCTAGAACTTACTTTTCCTTAACGACAGAGACTGTGTGGTTTTGATGAACCCCCTCCCTCCATTTTCCAGCCATTGAATTGTAGGAGCTCTTTGTACATTCTGGATATTAACCCTTGTCAGATTTATGCTTTTAAAGTGGTTTCTCACAATCTGTAAGTCGTCTTCTTTCTCTGTGGATTGTCTCCTGATGGGAGATGTTATTCTGTATATATGTTTCTCATACCGGTTAATAAAGTTCTGTGGCCATTGGAAACAAGATAGGCGGGGCTAGGAGACAAGGAGGAAAGAGGAAGTGAGTAGGGAGGGGTCGAGATGTAGCCGGGGGAGGAAGGAAGACTCCCGCCGCGGCTCCCCGATAAGACGACCACGTGGAAATAATTAGATAGGTAGAAATGGGTTAATAATTAAGGCAGAGCTAGCCCATAAACAATAATGGTAACTGGCCAACAGGATTGTATCAAATACAGAGTCTCTGAGTGTTATTTGGGACTGGCGGCAGGCGGGATGGCGCCGGCGGGTAGGAACAACCTGCTGTAACAGTCTCCTTTTACGGTGTACACGTCTTTAGTTTAACACGATCCCATTAGCTATTTGTGCTCTCATTTCCTGCGTTTTTGGGGATCAAACCCAAACACCTTATGCTGGTTCCAGAGTGTGAGCCCTTCCCCCTATGTTTTCTCCAGAGGGTTTCATTCCACGTCTTACACTGAGGTTTCAATCCATTTAAGACTGATTTTTTTTGCATATGGTTAGCGATAGGCATCTAGTTTCATTGTGTGTAAAGATATCCAGCTTCCAGAGCACCATTTATTGAAGCCCGTTCCTTTTCTGATGCATTTCAAACTCTTTTCTTGTGAGGATAAGTTGACTGTAAATTCTTGGCGTTACTCTGTTTGGGTGACAGATGTGTCACTTTGACATTGTGACATGCTGTGGGTTTAATTTGAAATCAGGTAGTACAATGCCCTCTATTTTAATGTTTTTGCTCAATATTGTTTTAGGGTTTTTTTGTGGTTTTATATAAACTCTATGCTTATTTTTAGTATGAAGAGAAGTTTCTATATTTTTATAAAATGTGTCAGGATTGGCACATCCTAGATAAGCACATTGAAATACACCCTCATCCCAACTCACTGATGTTTTAAAAGGTTACACTGAATCTACAGATTGCCTGAGGTACTGTATTGGGGTTTTCTAGAAGAAAAGAACCAATACAATGAAATACTAGCTTTACTAGTGAATTTTACACTGTTTGGATATTTTCCTTTAGTCATCAGTGCCTCTTCCTTTCAGTTTGAAAATCCTCCTTCGTAATTTCTTATAATGGTAAGTCTGGTGGGTAATAAATATTATTGGGTTTTGTGTGAGAATACTGTTGTTTCTCCTTTCATATCTAAAGGATGGTTGTGCTGGGTATAGAACCCTCAATTGACAGTTTTGCCTTCACATATTGTGAAAATCTTGTTTGGTTCATTCTTGGTCAATAAGATTGGTAATAAAAAGTATTCTATAAAGGAATTTGTGAAACACTTCTATGTAATTTGTCTTTTCATGTGCTGCTTTGAGAACGTTTTTTATCCTTAGCCTCTGAGGGATGAATTAATGAAAATGTGCCAGGACAGACTTGGCTAACTTAAACCTAGCCAGTAACCCTTGACTTTCTGTATTTTAATATTTATCTTTCCTTAGAAAGTTTTCTGTTATTACCTATTTATATGAATGTCCTATACTTTGGCACACTCAGCTCCCTTTTGGGCCAACAACGTATTTTCAAATACTCTGCCCATAAGATAGCTTGCCAAATCTTGCCTTTGTTTGAACTCTTCTGCCTTTTATGGCTTGTATTTTACATTTTGCTTAGTTACTTTTTAGTTTCAGGCTTCTATTTGATTTTCTATAAATCACTTCTAAGATGTCATGTTTTTGTTGTAATAGTCAACTATTTTTGTTTTCTTGAAGCTTACTAGATTTACTTCAAACAAACAGCTATAGAAAATGTATAAAAATTCTACCTGTGAATTTTTATGCATCTGTCAATTGCCACACAATTGGTCTCTGGTACTTTATCTTGTCCATTATGTGAGGTTATTTGTGATGACTATACTCGTTATCAACTTGATTCTCCGAGATGAATATATCTGGGTGTATCCACCATGGCATTTCCAGAGACAGTTTAGTCATGCGAGCTCTGAACTGTCCAGTGAATCTATCTCTTGGTGGATTATGATTAATTCCACGGCACTATTGGGAGGCTGGAGGACAGGAAGCAGGGCTGAACTGGAGGGAGTAGGCACTCATAGCATGTTGTTGGAGCTTACTTTGTTCTGATTTCTTCTGCTTCCATTTCTCTGCTTTCTGTTTATGAGAAAGAAAAGAAAAACCTTTGCCCATACTGGTGACATCACCATATTTTACCTAAGGGGCTGAGAACAAGTGGCCAGGCCTAGTCACACTGAAACTACACGACCCAAATAAATCCTCTTTAATTTACCACAAGGATGAAGAAACATCACATCATGATTGGCTGAAAGTCTGCCCATGTCCTGGCACATGATGTGTACATCACATCAAAACATTAGGTGTTCACTCCAGTCTCTATAACACAGTTTTGTTTGTTTTAAACAGCCCGCTTAAGTTTGCCATGTCAGTGGATACGTCTGGTTTTTCAGCAATAGGTCGCATCATAAGCTGTGGCTCCCTACGAATTTTCTATTGGGGGTGTTGTCTGTGTTTTAACATTAGAGTGCAACACATCTTGGGTTTTCTGGATCTGCAATTGGTGCATTGTTTATAATGCTTGAAGATGTGTCTAAAAAGGTCAGTCCGTCATTTACTGGTGACCAACCTAGGCTCATATTTGGGGCGCGTAGTAACTGGCCTATATCCAGACACCTTAGAATTCTGCCTGGCACTGGGCATCACCATGAAGGGTCCGGTCCCATGTTCCCATGTATGGCTTGTGATGTTTTGTTTTACTCTCTCTCCCCTGAAAAATGACGGTGGTGATTGTTTTTTACATTACCCTACTTAGCATTAGGAGATGGTGGGGGATGGTTTGTTACTGCTGTGGGATGTCTGCTGTTGAGGTGAACTCAAGACCTACCGTGGTGGATGATTCTGGCTTGAATAGAAGCTGGCTTGAGCAGGACTGGTTCTTTATCTGGTACTGGGAAGTCCCAGCAACCATCAGTGAACACTAGCCTGAGGGTAGAGACTGATGGGCCACTCAGTCTATAGGTTTTATTAACCGCACTGAGATCCAACATGCACTCTCCTGTCTGGCCCCTCAATGGGAGGAACCTTACTCCTGGTTCTACTGAGGTGGAGGCGGGGTAGGAGTTAAGGATCATGCTCAGCTGGCTTTACAAAGCCCAAAGGGTCAGTCTGTGCATACAGGACGGGGGCAGTGCTGAGTGGCGTTGCCTCTGCTGGGTTTCAAGGCTAAGGCGTAGGCTTAATGTTTTCTTCCTCCAGAAAGCAAGAGATAACTGCTGCCACACTGTATGTTGGGCAAGGATGGGTGTTGACTATGTAAGGACCTTTCTCGCCTAGCACTAAAAGCAAGCGTTGTGGTCTCCAGTTTGAATCCTGGCTGTCACAGGGTAGTGTGGTGCCCGAAGAGCTGTAGAAATTAGTGTCTGTGTCGGGGAGACAGTCAGTCACTCAAGTAGCACTCCAGAGTTCTGGCTGCAGTCTGGTTTTCTCACTATGATATGACATATTGGGTTTTGGTATTAGGATAACACTGGCCTTTCATATACATATATATATATTAAAATATATATAATATATATAAAATATAAAATATATGTATATATTATAAAAATATAATATATATATTCCTCTTTTTTATTAACTGTTATGGCATGCATACATATATATGCATGCGTATTCTCAAGTATAAAGTTACTTGTATGCCAGTTTTCAGGGCTGACCATTTGGTATTAGAGACCCAGCTGGTGTGCACTCCCCTAGGGAAGACCAGCCACCTCTCCAGCTCCTAGCGTTCTTTAGTTGCCTGTTGTTATTTTGTGGAGTGTTGAAGCCTCAACATTGAACTGTTCAAGTGAGTTGGAAAGTGCTCTCTTTGCTTCTACATTTTAAAAGAGTGTGTGATCTCTAAAGGATTAATTCTCGCGTGTCGTTAAATATTTAGGAGAATTTGTCCTCGAAGCCATCTAGACCTGGCCTGGACGTTTGTGAAATATGATTGCAATCTTTCCAGTTACTCTACGTCTATTCAACCTTTCTGTTTCTTCTTCAATCACTTTTAATACTTTCTAGAATTTTTCCATTTTACCCTGGATATAAATTATTTTGTACACAGTTGGTCATGGTGGCTTATTTTGACCTTTTAAGCATGTCTGTAAAATTGTTAGTACTGTCTTCTTCCTCCCTGGTTTTCCCAATTTAGCTCATCTCTACCCCGTTCCTTCAGTTGTTGCCTAGCTAATAGTCTGTCAACACTGTTCATTATTCAACAATGAATTTTAAACTTTATTACTTTTCTCTGTTCTTTTGTTTCCATTGTTTATACATGGTTATAGTTTTAAATATCCCCTCTAGTCATAGCTTTAACTGGTGTGTTGTGCTATGGTTCCATCTTAAAATAATTTCTAATCTTCGTTCTGATTCCTTATGCCCAACAGATATTTAGGGATGTGTGTTTGAGTTTTGAGTGCTTGTGAATACTCCAAATTTCTTGTGGTTAATGATTTCTAACTCTGTTCTACAGTGGTCAGGGAATACATGCTGCATGAAATCAGTTGTTTAAAGTTTTACTAAAATTGTCCCTTCTTCTGCTGCCTCGTGGCATGGAGTATAAATACAATTTTAGGTTTAGTTTGCTTATAGTATTATTCAGTGTAAATATAAAAACTCGTAATAATTTGATGAAAATTGTGCATTTGGAAGTCATACTGCGGAACTCTTGAAATGAGACACTCCTCCCTGTGGTTTGTCATCGCAGTCCTGTAAGTGACTTCAGGCTGGCTCTTTCTTCTCCTGTGTGGACATCTGAGTCTTCACTGACCTGTGGGATTCAGCTATTTCCCTCCCTCCCTTCCTCCTGTCCCTCCGTCCTTTTCTGAACAATCCTCGGATTCTTGAGACTGGTTTCCAATGTCTGCGGAATTTCGCTTTTGCTTTTATGGAGAAGGATTTTCCTTTTTTCTCAACTCTCTGCTTTGAACCACACAGCTGTATTATTCTCTATTCACTTTTACTCAGAAAAGTGAGATTACCTAGTCCTGCTTTGCTCACAGAAACAACTCTGTTTAAGCCACTGGAGTTCTCCTTCCTCCGGAGCAGAGAAATTTATCTGGGATTTACATTTACATGGAACTGTTCAGAGGTACTTTGCTGGATTAGTTGTTTGTCTTGTTGCTATTGGGGTGGGGATAAACAATCTGACAAAGCAGACAAAAGGAAGGGAGGGTTTACTTGACATAAGGAAGGAAGGAAGGGTTTACTTGACATAAGGAAGGAAGGAAGGGTTTACTTGACAAAAGGAAGGAAGGAAGGGTTTATTGACATAAGGAAGGGAGGACGGGTTTACTTGGCTGCAGTGTGAGACATAGTCTCGGGAGCTCCAGCCGGTGGTCACATTGTATCCAGAGTCAGGAATCACAGAGCAATGAGTACCCCGGTGGGTGAAGCCCGTCTCCTCCTTTCTATCCAGTCTAGGATTCCAACCTCTGAAATATCGCAGATCACATTTACAGAGGGTTTTCTCAGCTTCAGCAACACAATCTAGGGACTCCTTTGAGACTTTCCCAGAGATGTGTCTCCAGGGTGACTATGGTTCCTATCAAGAGTTGGAAATATCAGTCATTGCACTAATATATATGATTAGGAACGATTCTAGACCTGGTGCCATCCTAGTCTTTCCTTTTGTTCTGGTGTAAACATGCCTTTGCTGCCATCCGTGTCATCCCACGGTTCATGATAAGACAGAAACGCAATGCTCCCCCCGACCTTGAAGAGATCTTTATATGGCAGGTGATTGTAGTAGCCCCATTTTATAACAAAGAAAGCTGAAGGAGAAGAGGCCAAGTCACCTGCCCAGGGTAACTGGCTCGTAGGTGCACGGCCATACGCAAACCTCGGGTGCCAGTCTCAGCGCTGAGAGCAGCTGTACGCAGACTTCAGGCTGCTCCTCCTATGCCCTCCCATAGAGAGGGGGCCTAGGAGTCAGGGAGGCATGGGAAGGCAGAACACACCCATTCCCAGGACTCCGGTGACAGCTCTTACTCCTGTAAGTATGCACTCTCTTTACCACCACACGCTTCTCTTTAGTACTTACATAAAAATATTGGTTATATTTTGTTAACTTATCTGCTGGGATATATAGGCTCATATATCCACAATAACTTCTCTTTTAAATATAGAAGAAAGAGAACACTCTAGCAGACCGTCTGTGTTGGAAAAGTTACGCCGAGTGGCTGTTTTAGAAGAAAAGAGTTAAAATTCTGACCAGCGGCAAATTCACTAAGAGCATTTGCTGCTCTTGCAGGGGCCAGGCTTGCTCCCCAGAACCTACATGAGAGCTTACGAAAGCTCAAGAGCAGCTCTAGGGAACTCAGCCCCCTCTTCTGAGCTCTGTGGGTGCCAAGGACTGGCACAACTCGGCATGCGTGTGTGCGTGCGTGCGTGGGTGCGTGTGTGCCTGTGTGTACAGGTAAAACCTACATCTAAAAAATTTTCCCAGCAACAGTTCTCTTACTTAATCATTTAGAGGCAAATAGATTGAGAATATATGTGTGTGTGTGTGGAGTTTGTATGAAATTTTTACAGACAAGTAAAATCAGAGTAAGACTATTTTTCTTGATTTTGTGATATTACAGTTATAAAAATCATAGTTTATTAACACTAAAAAAGTTTTCAAGTTGGAGTTACTGCCTTAAATGTAACCATATTTAAATTGTTGAAGGAAGACATGCTGTGTTCTAGTAGATAGGTGAAATACTTGTGCATATCTCACTTATTTTAAAGAAACAAGACTAGTTACATTGCTCAGAGAAGTTGTAAACTGAAAAGTGTCTGCCAAGCTCAGAAAGACAAAGATTCCTGTACAAACGCTATTCATTGGTCATGAGGCCACACGTGTGCACCAGCATAATTTACATTCAAGCAAACGTGCTGTCTTCTCATGAATATATGATGGCATGTAGAAGTACATACTATAAAATTTGGCAATTTGAACTGAATGTTCTCCCTTGATTTTTTTTGTTTTGTTTTGTTTTTCTTTCTTTTGAAGATGGAAAAGCACATCCATTGTATAGAGATTAAGTCTGGCAGGATATCTTGAATAAACATATTAATAAATATTTTTAAGAGAGTTCTGCTAGGGTTTAGCCAGGACGCTCTGAAGGATAATGAAAAGGGGACCAAGGAGTAAAATAAATGTTGTGGACTTACTTTTTCTGATTGGCTTTTGGGGGAGTTCCTTGGTGCCAACTGCTGAGCTGGCCACAGCCATGCCTGTTGCCCGATCTCCACGTAGGACCGGGAAAGCAGTCAGAATAGGAGTCTCAGTGTGAACATATCCATCTGCGTGTGACCATATCTGTTTTGGGAGTGTAGTGGGTGTGCATTCCTGGAAACGGCAAAGGCCAGATACTAAGCCAGTCAAGTTGCTTAGCTCCCACCCTTCGTCCTGTGTCTCCAGCCAACTGCCCTGAAGTGTCTAGAAAAACCTATGAGAACTGCTGCTGGCCTTGAGTTGTGGGTAGTCACAGTGTGCAGGGAGAAAGGGAGGAAATAGCAATGCAGAAGCACCCTGCACAGCTGCCTCCCGTCAGAGGTGCAGCCTCCCAGCCAGGCCTGCAGGAGGATTAGCTGCTATAGACCAGCAGGTTACGGGATCAACCTTTTCTGACGTTAAGCCCTGCCATGTGATTGGGGCTTTGCCTCCCTCTGCCAGATTTAACCACAGGTTTTTCCTCTGGGTGTTCCACCAGCCTTTGAGCCCTGGAGGCATGCACTGTGGCAGCATTGACTCAATTGCGTGGGTTTTTCTGCCGTGTGTTTTGGTAATTGGTATGCAGATCTGTGGACTCCCAAAGGATGTAGGGTAATGGTTAAGAGCACCAGCTCTGGAGGTGAGTCTGGATTCTGGTTTCAACACCCCTAAACTGGACGACTAGTCTTGTTGTCTGCGGTATCTTCCAACGGAGTGTGAAAAGGTTTAAGGTAGTAAAATATATAAAAGATTTAACATAGTGTTTAGAAACATGATGTCAGTACTTACAAGGCTCCATGGTCTTATGACAGTCTTCATAAAGCATTAAAATAATCTAATTGATTCTGGAAAATTATAGTATGTTTTAGTGACTTGACAAATGGCGTTGAGCACATGTGGAAATGCGGGTTTGATTGGTTAACAGAACAGTCCTTTAAAATACTTAATGCTAACTTGCAAATGCCCTGGTTTCTGAAATCTTGCTTATGCTATAGTTTCCATCATTGGACAGACTCCTAGTGAATCTTCAGGTTAGATATTAGGAAGCACACGCCAGAAGATGGTTCCTATCCAAGCAGAGGCTGTAAACTCTAACTGCTTTTGGGTTAAAAAAAAAAAAAAAAAGCCAAAAGCCAGTCAGCTTCCTTCAGGCATTGAAGCTGAGAAGATACCATGCTGTTACCTACAGAGGTCCCGATAAAGTGCTCCTGGTGATTGCATGTATGGGGGCACCACTGCAAAAAACAACAACAACAAAAACAAGACAAAACCAAAACCCACAAAAAAGCCCTCCAAAAATAAAGGGAAGATAACAAAACATCATCTCTTTCTAGCAAGACAGCCAGGCCAGGCTAATCATGATCTTTCAGATTTTCTCTTTGGCTGTGTTTCTAAAGATGCAACATAGATTTTTCTCTGCTGCACAGGTTAGACTATGATGTATGACCTGACCAAACAGAGGTTTCCTTTCTGTTATTTTGCTTGTTTGTTAATTGTTTAGGGCACGATTTTAATACCAGGAAGAGAAGAAAAGTATTTTAGATATTTCACTTATTTGAAGAAATTACTTAATGTTCGTAAATTTTTGTTACAAACATAATTTATTTGGAAGGTGATGAGTAATTACTTTGGCGATGCATAAATAGGGTGATGTCACCACATCCATTGTGTATGGGTTCTGGAACTTAGGAGATATGATGCAATGATGAAGAAACATCTTGGAGAGGCTGCTAAGTGTGCAACTGTATGAGAGTGTGTGACTTGGCTTGAGTTTGGTATTCCTAACATGTGTAAACATGCTCCATCCATGCTATGCTGAGTAGGCCAGTCTTAGAAAAGGCCTGCAACATCTCGCATATTTCCAGCCTCAAATATCAAGTGCAAGGAAATAGAGACATTTTCATAGTCACAGCCCAAGCTAGCAACCCTTTTCTCCCAGTGTGTGGACAGGAAGAGTAATTATCTGTTTACATCGAGCTGCCACACTTTCCAGGTGCTCTGGACTTTCCCTCATTCTTAAATTAATATCATTTAAAAAGGAAGAAAGAAATAGACAGGAAATGGGAGCACAGGGATGGTGAAGTACTTGCTTTTGGACCCACAAACCAAGGACTCAGACATAAATCATAAATATGTTAGCTGTAGGTATGTGTGTGTTAGTGTATATGTGAGGTCATAAAATTTAATAGCCATGTCACGCTGGCACCTAGAATCCATTTAGACTACGTCTAGTGAACTGTCATGACGGCTTGGTGGGTAGAGGCACTTGGCACTTGAAGCGTAATCACCTGAGTCAGATGCTCATGTCCCACTCTGTAGAAAGAGAGAGCCAGTTCCACCAAGTTGTCTTCAGATCCCGCCCAATATGTATGCCGTGACACATGCACCCTCAAAACAAACAAACAAACAAACAAAACAAATAAATAATGTGTATTTTTTCATTGGTCTTCTACCTGGTTGGTTAGAGTTAATAACAGAGTCAACTTGCCTTGCATGTGGCATTAATAGTGACTACATTATTTATTTTTTATTTCTCTGATAAAACATCATGACCAACAGCAGTGCAGGGGAGGAAGAGTTTGTATGAAACACCGTGACCAACAGCAGTGCAGGGGAGGAAGAGTTTGCATGAAACACCGTGACCACCAGCCATGCAGGGGAGGAAGAGTTTGTATGAAACACCATGACCAACAGCCATGCAGGGGAGGAAGAGTTTGTATGAAACACCGTGACCAACAGCCATGCAGAGGAGGAAGAGTTTGTATGAAACACCATGACCAACAGCAGTGCAGGGGAGGAAGAGTTTGTATGAAACACCATGACCAACAGCAGTGCAGGGGAGGAAGAGTTTGTATGAAACACCATGACCAACAGCAGTGCAGGGGAGGAAGAGTTTGTATGAAACACCGTGACCACCAGCCATGCAGGGGAGGAAGAGTTTGTATGAAACACCGTGACCACCAGCCATGCAGAGGAGGAAGTTTGTTTTGGCTTACGTTTCCAGAGGGAACATCCACACTGGTGAGGAAGGCCTGGCAGCATCAGGAAGCCAGCTGACCACACTTCTGTCCACACTCGGGAAGCAGAGAAAGTGAGGTGTACTTCCTGCTCCAAGACCCCACCTCCTACAGATTTCATAACTGCCTCACACAGCACCATCAACGGTCACCAAGAGTTCCAAAGCGTGAGCCCGTGGGGAGCATTTCTCATTCAGACCCACGTGAAACATCAAGTGCCACACTTCTCAGCCTTTCACCGTCTATTTAAGCAGAATCTGATGCAGAACTCTTGTTTTAAAATGGGGATGTGGAGCTGGAGAGATGGCCCAGTGGTTAAGAGCATGAGCTGCTCTTCCAGAGGACCTGGGTTCAATTCCCAGTTCCCACATGACAGCTTACGACTGTCTGCAACTCCAATCTGACGCCCTCAAACAGACATACATTCAGGCAGAAAATAAAGATAAATAAATAGAAAGAAGGAGAAATGGGGACGTAGAAATGCACAGACAGAACGCAGAACATCTGTCAGGATTCTTTTCTTTGTCCCTAGACATTGGATGTGGAGCAAGAAGTTAAAGGTAAGGAAAGCAATGCCAGGAGCAAGTTACAGAAGTTGTAGCAGAAATAATTATATGAGCTATCTTCGGAGGGAGGCTTGTTTCTGTACACTTAAGCTTCTAGATGACCCTTGCATTAAAGTAGATCCTAACTTGATCTAACTTGACTGTGGCTTTTAATACCATATACAAAGAGAAGTTTAGGCTATAAATGAATGATTGTAACTTACAAACGGAATAATGGGGAAACACACAGAGCCAACATGCTGAAGTGTTTTCTGTTATTTATACTAAACAGTTACAGAAATTATACAGAGGTGGGATATAATGACTGCAAATTACATGCCTTCTGTTATAGTCTTGTTCAGTAACCTTTATCCTTTAGTACGAGTAAATCCCCTTTCCAGAAGCGGGACAGGAGTATGGAAAAGAAACAAAAGTCCCGTGTGGAATGAGGCAGTCTGTGCGTACTGAGCGGCTCCTCAGCCTGGAGAGGATAAGACTTCTTTGTCCTGGTGCAAGGTAGCTGCACGACCCACTTTCTCACCGCTCTTGCTAGTGCGGCTTCTAGTAGCAGTAAATACTAGGTCCCCTAATTACCTCCTTTTCGTGAATAACTGATGGCAGTGATGGGATGCTTGATGACAATTGGAAGGCCGCAGCAAGGACGTCTGTCTGTCTGTACAGTGAGCTCTCCATCACTGCTCTCCGGTGCCCTTTGACCCACTGTCCTGCGAAAGAACATCCAGAAACAGGGATAGCTTGGTTTTTACTTCTCTCTCTCTTTGGAATAGGCAAAGTTGTTGGAGAGTCCTTTTACTGGAGGACGTGTGGTTTTCCTGAAATAAAAGTGTTCATGCTTTTCAAGCTTGGAAAAGAGCTGTTGACCAACTGGAGTGCAAGTTTCCATTGTGCTTTCCAGTCATGGACCTTTCATGGAGCTCCCTAGCAAGGCAAGGAAGCCTGCACATCCATCGCCGAGCATTTCTGAGCAGGGGTGAACAGTCACACCGGAGCACATGTAGATTTATAGACAACAGAAACCAACGGATCAAAGACATAAACAGAAACGCTTAGCTATACACGGAGAAGAAAGTAAACAAAGCCCAAACTTAATTTATCTCGAATGTGTTTAAATCCTACAGCCATTCTACCTATTCTGCTCAGTGCTCTTTACATCAAACTGACTTTCTCTAATGCCATTAAAGACCATGCTTCAAAGAGGGTGTTGCAAAGGGCAATATTTTAAGAACAAATATTTTGCATATTCAAAAAAGATAAGTTTAAGGACAAAATGGGAAACATTCTTTCTTTGTAATTAACCCTTCCAAGTACCACAGGCATGTTTTCACTCAGCCACTGTGATCATCAAAGAAACCCGGATTTCAATGAGCTAGATATCTCAGAGATGAAAAGGCTGACAGAAGCAGCCCCCTTTGCTCATGTGTCCGGCTCAAAACCCAAGGGGCCCTCTGTGGCCCAAGAATAAAGAAAGATGGACAGAGCGTGGGCAGGCAGAATAATCTGAAGGTGACGGTCAGCCATAGCAACAAAGCCTGCTAATTTCCCATCAGTGACAGTAGGCTCTGGGAAGGAGAGGGACAATGTCATCTACGTGGTGGTGACCATTTCTAGAGGGTTTTCAACCCAGGAAGCCTAAGCATGTGGACTGGTATCTTTTAAAAATACATGTTAAAACCTCTCATTTATTTATTTATTTGTGTGTGTGTGTGTGTGTGTGTGTGTGTGTGTGTGTCTGTGTGTGTGTGTGTGTGTGTGTGTGTGTGTGTGTGTGTGTGTGTGTGTGCAGTTTCTGGGAGTTGGTTTCCTCCTCCAGCCATGTGGGTTCTGGAGATCGGGTTGTCTGGCTTGGAAGCAGGTGGCTTTATCCACTGAGACACCCTGGCCTGATGTCCGTAAGTCTCTTTCTCACTGTAGATTCCGGAAGAGAGAATGGGCTCTTAGGCTCTGTAGGTCCCTTCCTCCTCCTGAGCCTCTCCTGTGGAGGTCGCGGTCGTTAGGTTTAGGTTTCAGGTCCGAGCTGTCGGTTCACACACGAGGAATGTTCCAGACCCTGGTCTTTAGGTTTTGGGTCCCACCTACAGAAGGCAGTGAGGTCGGGAATGCTCTGTTAAGCACTTGCACACGAGAGATCACTTTCTTCAGGAAGTGTGTCTGGAACAACAGCCCCCTACAGTCCCTTCAGACAGGCACTCGGCCCCTCCGTGGGCACCGCCATAGCCCCATGCGCCCGCTGCGACTGTGCTGGGCTTACTTTCGTTCCTTCCTTCATCTCCCTCTTGACTTCGTGCACTGACTTGGCATAATTACATAAAGGGAGTCTGCAATGTGATATTTTCCCTTCTTTCTCTTGCCAAAATGATGGTGTCTCCCAGGCAAGTATCCTTTATGGTGTCCTGTTAGTTTGCTTTTCTGAGATCTCTTAGTTCCCGTGATTCTATAGATGTGAGCGCTCTCAAATAATACGTGGTTGTGATCCCATGCCCTAACTGCATCCTCACATGTAAAATTGCCGTCTGGAGGTCTGCAGAGACGGTTCAGTTGGTTAAGGGCTTGCTGCACAAGCATGAGAAATCTGTGTTTAGATTCAGTTCCCATATAAAGAGAACGGTGCATTGACATTTGTCTGTAGTCCCTGTGGTGAGGAAGCAGAAATAGGTGGACCCCAGGGTCTCACCGGACAGCCAGTCTGGCGGAATCTACACGCTCCTGGTTTAGCGAGAGATCCTATCAACCGTAAGATGAAAGGGCTGTAGGGATGGCTAGCGGCCAAGAACACCAGGCTCCCTGGCTAGGTCCTCGGCGCCCACACGGCAGCTTACAGTGATCTGTAGTTCCAGTTCTAGGGAATACAGCAGCTGCCTCTGGCCTCCACAGGTACCAGGCATGCACATGGTACACATACATACATGCAGGCAAAACAGACACATACATAAAATAAACAAATTTTTATGAAAACAAGGCAGCGAGTGTTTGACAAAGAAACGACAGCCCTGTCGTCCATATGCAGACACACTTGTACATATACACAGATCCACACACATGTATGTCACTCATACATACATATACTCACAGGCACATGCATACATCACACATATGTACATACACACACATACATAAATCACACACATATACATAACACATGCACGTACCCACACACACATACATACATCAACACACATATATATCACACACACATGCACATACCCAGACACATACTTATATCACAAACATGCACATACCTACAGACAAGACATACATCACACACATGTACATACCCACACATACATACATACATACATACAAACATCACACACATGCACATACCTACACATACATATGTTATGGCAGGTTTCCCTGCCGGCTGCTGCTGGTTCTGCCGCCATGGTCCCACAACCACGTGTGCCCCAAATAACATTCTGAGACTCTGTATTTGATACAATCCTGTTGGCCAATTACTATTATTGTTTATGGGCTAGTGCTGTCTTAATTATTAACCCATTTCTACTTATCTAAGTATTTCCACGTGGTCGTCTTATCCAGGAGCCGCGCCGGGCGTCCTGCTTCTTCCCCGGGCTACATCTCGACTCCTCCCTACTACTTCCTCTTTCCTCCTCCTGGTCTCCTAGCCCCGCCTATCTTGTTTCCTATTGGCCATGGAGCTTTATTAACCAGTATGAGAAACATATATACAGAACAACATCTCCCATCATACATATATACATACATACATAACACACACACACACACACATATATATAAATCACACACATACATAATAAATACATCACACACATGCACATGCACATACACACAGACAGACATACATCACACACACATACATAATAAATACATCACACACATGCACATGCACACAGACACAGACGTACATCACACACACACATAATAAATACATTACACACATGCACATACGCACAGACATACATCACACACATACATAATACATTACACACATGTATATAACCGCAAACATACATCACGCACACATGAGGTGGCCCTTTGAAGGTCTCTCCCTGCCCTCTCATCTTCAGACTCACCAGATTCCTAAATAATCTTTCCCTTATTTCTTACTTGTGAAATAAATAAGACTTCCCAAAGCCATTCCTTGACTCTGATCTTACATCAGGATTTTCATTAAAATATGCTTTTGCTGGTTTGGGCTTAACATCCCGGAGGTCCAGTGTCAGTGTCGTCATCTGAGAATGTTGTGACTGTATATTAAAATACAGATTCACGTGGAAAAGGGCCAGCTTCGTGCTTGTGGTGAAGTGGACCCTTCATGGTTGTAGCTCGCACGCTAAAGCTCTCCTCTGTCTGTGTGTAATTTATAAAACAAGAATTGCTCTTCACCCTGACATGCAGAGTCCTAACAAATTGGTCAATGACACAATGACAATATTTCATTGCCTTGTTAAGAGTAGGTTTTTCCCTGGCAGCCTGGTCCCACAGCTGCGCCAGCCCCAAATATCACAGAGACCCTGTATTTCACATAAAGCTGTAGGCCAGTTACTAGTTTCCTATGGACTAGCTCTGTTAAATATTAACCCATTTCTATTAATCTAAGAATTTCCATGTGGTCTCATCTTACAGGAGAGAGGGGTTGGTGTTCTTCTCTCTCCATCCTCCATCTTGGAACTCCTCCCTACTTCCTCTCTCCTCCTGGTCTCCTAGCCCCGCCTATCTTGCTCTCCTACTGGCCAACAGGGCTTTATTCATTAACCAATAAGAGAAACATGTTTACAGAATGACATCTCCCATCACTGCTCATTACTGTCGTGCGTGTGTCTGTGTGTGTGTGTGTGTGTGTGTGTGTGTGTGTGTGTGTGTGTGTGTGTGGCACATGTGGAGCTCAGGAGAGAACTGTGTGGAATCCATGCTCTCCTTCGCCCTATAGATGGATTCTGGGGTCAAACTGAGGTTGTCTGGCTGGGGCAGCACGTGCCTCTACTCGCCGAGCCGCCTTACCTCACTGGCCCACAATTATTTTCTTTTGTTCAGACGTGTTCCTCTCACCTGTAAGTGTGTCCTTTATCATCCTTGTCATTTGTACTTGTTCCAAGTGGCATCTTGACTACTATTTACGGCTGCACGCATGCACTTTCTCCCCCACGAAAGGCTCCCTGAGGCTCACGTGTTATAAAGCCCTCCTGTCACATCTGAACTGTTTCCTACAACTCACCAATACCGACCTCGGATTAAAAGTGCAGAAAGAGAGACATCTTCGGTTGGTGTTTTCCAGTCATTTATTTGTAGGGCTAATCATTTTCTTGACTGCATTTTTAATGAAATCCATAGTGCTGACATTGCCTTTTCCATAAGATTCTCAGAATACTTATCGAATTGATAGTCAGTGTGTTTCTAAATGCTTCAGAGGGAATAGGTGACTGAAACACAATGTGTATTGTGTCCTGACATTGAACAAATATGCCAAGGACACCTCTGATTGTGCCGTGTAATCCTCTGCGGGAGGAAGCACGCATAGCTTGTTCACTCTGTGTGGCATTAAGAAAGCAGGGCAGGCCTAGACTAAACACGGTCACAATCTTCCTCCGACCTTCCTGGACACAGGCTGCTCAGCCCTTGCCGGCTCTAATTATTGTGATTTCGTGCTGAGAGCACGTGTGGGGGACCTGTTGACAAAGCACTGTAAATGGTTGTTGAGGTCTCTTCTGCAAAGGCTACAGTTAAAATTGCAGCCAGTTTGGGGCGAGTTCGCAGGCTCCTGGGGTATCGGTGTGCCTAACCATAGTGAAGGTGAAATAGAAACGTCTTGTTCATGGGGACTAATTTAAAAGTAACTACAGTAAGGGCATGCCATCCTCACCAAACACAGCAACAAGAGAAGAGACCGTGGGGGTGGAGATGGGAGAAACGGACAACTCTAGAAGATCCGCACGTTAGTGATAACTTCTCATCCCTCAGTCTTCCCTTTCCTGCTGAACGTGTGGCTGTGAGATTCCCCATAGTGTGTGATTAAAGACAGAAGATTTTCCTTTGGGTACTGCAGCAGGTACCTTTCCTACTGCTGTGACAAAACGCCCAACAAGAAACAGTTAAGGGAGGAAGGTTTCTCCTGGCCTGCAGTCTGAGGAGATCATTCCACCAAGGGGCGTGGCAGGAGCAGGAAGTCAGCTGGCCACATGGTCTGTCCTCTCAGAGAGCAGCTAGAGAATAAGAAGTGGGTGTGTCCTGGCTACAAGACCTCAACACTGGCTCCCAGTGACCCACCTCCCCAAGTGAGGCTTCAAGTAAAGGTTGCACAGCCTACCCTGATGGCATTGCCAGCTATGACCATGCGTTCTAACACGTGAACCTATACAGTCAAACCACCACAGATAGTATGTATACCTTACGATATAGAGAGGGTGCTGTGTCTGGCATTATGGGAATCGGAAGCAATTTCTAACTGTCCTGTTGCCGTATGAATGAAGACAATGACTTAGTATTTCTGCTCCCATCAATAAGACAACACTATCCATTTCCTGCTCATGTGGTCCCCAGGATAATATTATCATGTTGAGAATGATGCTTTAGAATGCCCTCCAAGTTGTGAAGTCTCTTCTGAGAGACACTGACCAATGAGGCTGGGCTGGGGACAGAAAGCCTCAGCCTTCACCTGGTTCTCTCCCTGGCATTCTATTTGACGCTATTTTTCTGTGAGTCCCCATTTCAAGTGACCTGACACGGGAGAGAAGGCCCCTCTGGGAAGGCACCTCGCATGGTAAGTACCTGGTTTCTGGCTGACCCTGTGACTCTGCAGCAATTAATCACCCTGTGCCTTGGCGTCCTTAGTGATTCAGGAGCATTGTTCCATGAGTTGAGAGAATGAACGGATGAGCCAAGCATCTTATGACTTGGTGGCTTCTCAGTTGATGCCCTTGCACCGATATAGCACAGTGTTGATTGTTTCGGGGGCTTCCATAACACCGTAAACTTCCGTTGTAGTGTAGTTCAGGGCTAGAGTGTTTCTCCAGCAAGCTCAGGGTCCTGGGTTTGCTGCCCAGCACCCAAAATCAGAACCACTCACATCATTTTCACACTGGGACGGGAATTTTCTTGGTGCAGATGCTAATAGCACTTTAAAAAATATTGGACTTTCTTTTTATTTATTCTTTGTGTCTTTCACATCATGAATCTTAATCCCATTCCTTTCCCATCCATCTGTATCTACCCTCTGCCCTTGCAACCCCTCCCCCCAAATTATAAAATATATAAAATTTAAGAGGAAAGAATCTGGTCGTGGAAGCTGTAGTGTGACAGGCTGGGCCAGTCGCACAGTAGGCTCCTTTGCTCATGTATCTTTACTTGCGAGGGCTCATCGTCAGTCTGGTTCCTACTACAGTATCCGTGCTGGCTCTCATGAATTCCTCTTGGATTTCACGTTGTTGTCCTGTGTTGTGGGGATTCTGAAGCTTTGAGTCTACGGGACCAAACCTTCACACGCTCCAGCCGATCTCAGATGGGGTGAGTTGGGGTTAACCAACCCATAACCCTGGTTCTGGGCCTGGGTAGTTGCAGGGTTGGTGAGCCCTGAGGTCATAAGAGCTAATGGCGTTTTTGTAGTGACAATCTCTCCTTGAGCAGCATGTGTCTTCTGAGCTCTTGCATCAATGATGGCCATTTCTAATGAAGTGTTTATAGTGAGACAAGAGATAGCTGTGAGATAGAAAGGCTCTGGTTACCAGGAACCTCTCGATCCATAGCCCAGCTCTAACGGAGGAGTTGCGTGTCCCTAAAGTTGGGATCTAAAGAAACTTTGAACAAGGTTCCAGAAGAAAACAGAGCAAAGGAACCAAACAAAGCTGGAGGAATTGGGTTAAAGCTGAGTGCAAAGAAGGCCAAACAAGGTATCTCTCCCCTTTACACACCTAGGGCACGAGGGACGGAGGCCCTGCAGAGCAAGGTCAAACATGCCTGTGCATTTCCACATCAGAGGTGACACCACACACTGAGTGATCATCGGTGGTGCAGACTAGGAGCAAACCGTCACTACTCGCGGGTTCCGTCATTCCGACTGAACATACAAGGTCCCAGGTCAACCTTATTCTTATAGGAAAATAAATAACTTATCTCAACAAAGATGTCATAAACTATGTTGAAATTTGTTTTTTTTTGTTTTTTTTTTTAAAGAGTCCAAGTTAAAGACAATGGCCAAAATGTAGAGACAGCTGACAGAGCATCAGGGTACAAATGTAAACACTTAACACTTGTCCATTAAAAAAAAATCAACATTTCTTGTAAACAAATAAGCAAACATTGCCATATTGCATCATCACCTGTCTATAGTGGGCACCCAATTGTTCTGATTTAGAGACAGACACTGAGAAATTAAGTGGCCGAGTAACACGGACTAGAAGAGGAAAATCGGGCTGGAAGCGGGCTTCTTTGCGTGCAAACGCCACACTCCACGCTTCCACTCACATTTACTGACCGTTTCCAGTCACTGTTCTATGCGCTACATGGCAAATAAAGGTGCCACAGCTTTACATCATGACAACATCATTTGTGGTGATCCTTGCAAGTCCCCATTTTCCAGTATGGATGCCCAGGCCCAAAGAGGTCTGCCCAGGGGCCTTCGTCGCTTTGAGAGGCAGAACCAATAAGCAAGACTCCCACGCTTCCCACGTGGAAACTACACAGGCAAGGATTCTGACTGACGGTCAGAGCCTACTTACAAAACTGCTGTACTTCTTTATATTTGCGGTCCAGATGTGCCTTATGAAACACCCTGCAGTTGCCATATATAGAAGGGGGAGGGGCCTTTGGATTAAGTGGCGGTAAATATCTACAGCTTTGTTCATGTGAAGCTCTGAGGTTTGCAAGTGGGAATCTTTCCAACACACGTGAAGCGTGGGGCTCTGCCACGCACTCCTTCTAACAAAGAAAAGCCTCTCCTTGGACAGGCTGGCACTACCCGCCACAGCAGGATTAACTCGTGCCAACATCTTTTTGAGTGGAATAAGATGGCAAAACGTGCATATGTAAAACAGAGATCTGGCAATTGGACGGTCCAATTCCTGACATTCAATTCTTGAGGCAAGTTTAACTTCACAAGAAATAAAAGTTGAGGCGTATAACTTTCCACTTCATTTCTCCTAGGGTAATCCCTACATTCCCATGCTGAATAGAAAGTATGGTAAAATATGAGCATCCTGATAAATCACTGGTGCATCCCAATGAGCCCTTACACCTAACCTCCGAACCCCGGAATCCCAGATCCTCCCCGGGTGTTTCTTTTAACGCACGACTGTATCCATGGGCAAAATACTGCGTGTGAGTTCTCTCCAGAGGCTGAAAGTAATCTTAAACATTATATGTGGCTTAAAACGCAACTGCAGAAGTAGACAAAAAGCTTTTAAAAAGTATCTGTTATTTCCCCGCTTCATGAACTTTTTAGTCTAATCATTGGGCCCAAGATAAATAAAAACAAGCATGTTTGCTCTTAATTAGAGCTCTTTTAGTGGCATACCCAGAGGCACCACTTACGAGTGTGCAAACCAGATGAGAGGAATGCCAAAGCCCTCTGGTTTTGTTCCCAAAATTATCTATGCATTTTTGTTTTGAGAAATTGAAGTTAGGAACTTAAGCAATAGTTAACACTTGAGAAGTGCGTTGCTTTGTGTCGATCACTCTCTGTATTTGGGTTGGCATGGTAGAGGCTTTACAGAGAGCTGCTTGCTGTGTTGGGTGGGACTCAGGGAAGGGGCAGGAGACTCCTCACGTACACAGAGGAAAGTTTGACATTCTGCACTCTCAGTTCTAATACTTTCCTCATCAAAGCACGTGGCTTATGCTCCCAAGTAGACTGTAAGTGATGGGTCACGTGTTTGTTGTGTGAACAAATTGAAAAAAATAACAGCACCCACTCCAGGACGGGAGGCATCTCAACAGGCTGTCATAAAACTTTGAAACAAAGGTTCCACTTTGCTTTCCACGTGTGGAAACAAATGGTAGAGAAAGCTGCTTGTCCTGATTTGGCTTCAAGAATAACCAAACGCAAATGCACACATCCTATGGCACGGGAGCCCTATATTTAAGGCCAGCAGGGATACTAAAACCTTGATGGCCAACTGAATGGAGAACAACCCTAGACCAACTGTGTCTCGGTGTGTCTCTGGGGCGTTTGCAGAGGCAGCGGGATCGTGAGGATCTTGACCTAAGCAATGCTTCTATTGATGGATTGAGAAGCGGATTAGAGTTCTGGGAGGGGGTGCAACCGTGAAAGGCGGGACCTGGCTGAAACAGTGAGTTGTTGGGTTTTTGCTTTGGAAGAGTGTGTGTTGCTGGCATTACCCTTTCCTATTTTCTTCTTTGCTTGATACTTGATGCTGCCTTCGATAGCGGCACCTTACCTCAGCACCCAAGCCTGCATCAGTGTCTGCAGAACTGTGAGAAAATTAACATTCCTCCTTTCACCGATGCCGTAAGGTGTCTGCTGTACTATTGAAGGGTGGAGCAAACTGGACCAGTCTCTTCTCTTTCAAACGTACCTAACTTTTAACATTTTCTCCTTTTTTAAACTCTCTTGACACTAAACGACTTTCAGGAGTTGTGCAAATTTCCCTGTACCTCGTCCCTTTCAAACTGTGGAATCGTGTCATGAAACACAGGTCATTTCCTGTTTTGCAGATAAGAAAACAGGAAGTTAAATAACTTGTCTAGCTTGACCTAACTGGTAGAAGAATTCTTACCAGATTCATATCATTCTGGTTCTAAAACTCAGGCCTCTTACCCTAGAGAGTGTCAGGGTTGGCTGGCCGATGGCTGTACAAGTGGGACACACTATTCATTATCCCAGGGAGCAACGACAGCTGTGAGAATCAGTGTGACAAGAGTGAGGGACAGTTAAGGTTCCACGTTGGAAGAGACCCGTGCATTGAGGAAGCAAACATCGGAAGTGAGGACAAGGAGTTATTGCTGAGGAGAAAGACCAGCAAACGTAGAGCATCCAAGGAGCTATCTAGATGGGGCGAAGAAAGGGGCTTGGATTGCAATCTGAGTGTGAAGGGATTCTGCTGCAAGATTTCTATGGAGGCGGCCATTTTATAGTAAGGGGCACTTTGAGTGCCTGCTGGTCACGAGGCTGATGCCAGTTTGGAGTAGATATGTGCCCTGAATCCTATTGCTTTACTAGGACACTATGACAAAAAGCACCTCGGAGAGGGAAGGGTTTGTTTATTTCAGCTTCCATCTCCTGATCATTGTGAAGGGAAGTTGACGACGTCAGGGCTGGAACCTGGAGCAGGAACTAAAGCAGAGGTCAGGCAGGCACACTGCTTACTGGCTTGCTCTCCGGTGGTGGCTCGCTCAGCCTGCTTTCCTAGAACCCTGGGCACCGTCAGTCCATGGGTAGCACCACCCACAGGGACCTGGGCCCTCCTACATAAATCATTAATCAAGAAAGGGGCCTACAGGCTTGCCCACAGGACAGTCTGGTGGGGACGTTTTCTCAGACTGTAGCTTGTGTCACATGGAAAAGAATTCCAGAAAGAACAATAGGATAGGACTGGCTTCCAGTTAGCTGGTAGGAGTGGGGCAGGGTTTCAAGAGAAGGAGATGGGAAGGACACGGAACCAGGGAAATTTAATTCATCTGGGGAAGTGCTGTTTTTGGTATCGATTAGGCCTTCACATGGAGATGCCCAGTAAAAGCATGCGATTCAAGATGTTGGTGTGTGTGAGTGTGTGTGTGTGTGTGTGTGTGTGTGTGTGAGTGTGTATGTGTGAGTGTGTGTGTGTGTGTGTGTGGGTGTGTGTATGTGTGAGTGTGTGTGTGTATGTGTGTGTGTGTGTGTGTGTGTGTGTGTGTGTGTGTATGTGTGAGTGTGTGTGTGTGTGTGTGGGTTGTGTGTGTGTGTGTGTGGGTGTGTGTGTGAGTGTGTGTGTGAGTGTGTGTGTGTGTGTGTGGGTGTGTGTGTGTTGCTCGAACCATGGGACCACAGGGTACATGGAAGGGGTTTTCAGCTGGAGAGCAGGGAGCTTGGTACAGGCAGCAAGGCACACATGCAAAGGAACAAAGCTTCTTTTGTATTGTTGCTCGGGATCTTGAACGGGTTTGAGGAACTTCAGGCTTTAATCCCCGTACTCCAGGAGGCAGAGGCAAGAGGGTCTCTGTGAGATCGAGGCCAGCCTGAGCTACACAGTGAAACTCTGAAACAAACAAGCAAAAGGAATAGGGTAGGGGTGGGGGACACATACTGGTGTCTTCTTATGCCACAGTGAAGAAACTGAGTAAGGGAGGGGAGATGGAAATGTGTGTGGGAGTCTGGTCCAGGGCAGTTATGATGAGGGCTGCATTTGCTGGGGGCCGTCAAGGGGACGTCTTGGCGAAGGCTGTTTGCTAGGTCTGGGAAGAGCACCCCGGGAAGGCCAGTGAGGTGGCTTTCGGGTAAAAGCATTTGCTGCGCACTCTTGACAACCTGTGTCCGTCTCTGGGACCCACATAAAGGTTGAGGGACCCCATGACATTGTCCTCTGACTTCTCCACGTGGGCTGGGGCACGCCCCATCCTCACACACATGGTATTGTACATGTTCATGCAGTAAACAGGTATTTTAAAAAGTGAATCGGAGGAAGCACAAATGGAAAAGGTAACCAAGGCTGGAGATGTTAGCTCCAAACGCAAACGTAAACGTAAATGACAGCAGGAAGGAAGGAAGGCGCACAAGGTATTTTTAAAGTTAACATAAAAAGCAAAGGACTCCGTTGTGGTATTTCCATACATGTGTGTCCATGTGTGTCCCTCGCCAGCCACCCTCCCACACAGCTCCTCTCTTCAGACCGTTGCCTTTCCCAGGGGGTGTCTGACAGTGGGTAACACTTCAGGGATCCCTTGAAAAGAGGAGGTAAGATAATTAGGAGAAGGGGACTTTTAATTGTTGAAGATCACTATTTTAAAAAACTGGAAAATCTATCAATTACGCTCGTTGACAATATACATTTAACGGACTGTTTCTTCTTTTAAATACTTATTTATGTCTCTGTGTATGTCTGTCTGTGTGCAGCTGGATTGCTTGCAGCTGGATTGCAGGTGTCTGATGTGGGTGCTGGGATTCAAACTCTGGTCTTCTGGTTGAATAGTAAGTGCTTCTCACTCCTGAGCCATTTCTGCTACTCTCCTGACAGGGGCTGTGGGAACACTCTCCCTTGTCATGGCGTATTTCAGTGTTCTACATACCTCTATTACCATCTCCACTCCACAGATGAGAGTATAGAAGTTACAGAGGTGACAATTGGCTTCCTTTAGACCTCGCTCTGGTGGGTAGTTACTGAGCTCCCTCTGGTGGGTAGTTACTGACCCCTCTGGTGGGTACTTACTGACCCCTCTGGTGGGTAGTTACTGACCCCTCTGGTGGGTAGTTACTGACCCCTCTGGTGGGTAGTTACTGACCCCCTCTGGTGGGTAGTTACTGACCCCTCTGGTGGGTAGTTACTGCATATTCAGGGAGGATTTTGGACTTTGGGGGAGCCACTTTTGATGAATAGCTTCCTGGTTATCCCAAAGGCGCCCAGGAACAGTGTGCGTTGGGGGAGGTGCGGGCTCACTCAGCTTCCCTCCTCCTCCTCACACTGTACTTTCCCCTTAAGTGTAACACCAGCCTGGACTCTGTGATGCCCCTGGGTGACAGAAATGAAAGAGTCATCTGTAAAGCAACTTGGCTGCCCTAGGTCTTACATATAGGAGGAAATATTATAAGACCTGTTAATAATCTCTCTGGCTTTGGGAAGGGCCATTTAATGTTATGACTTCATTTTTCTTACTGTACACTCCGCAGGGTTCCAGCTCTACAAGTGTGAGGTATGGTGCATGCAAATTGCTCTCTGACCCCAGGAAACACCCATTCTGATTGTTTTCACTTCCAACAGAATCCCAGGAGTTTTGAGGAGCTTCCAGACCTTAGGATGGCTTAACTGGGACCAAGTATTTGGAGAAGCGAAAAAGAAACAATGTAGAATGCTGAGATACCAAAACAATGTTGCCTGTTCAGAACACTAACATCTGTGACGGCAATGGAAACGCTCAAGTGCTCAGCCTCCTTCCAGGTAGGGTCAGCCCTTCTCAACAGGAGGCTAAGAACCTCACCTAAGCAGATGTTTCCGTTTATCTCACAGTCAGCATCTCTAGGAAGCTGACATTCTGACATTGTGCAGTATTGCCTGTGTCCTAAGTGTTCTTCGAAATTCCTTTAGCGGTAGAATCTCTTATACATAAAAATTAGCACAGAATCCCACAGCAGGAAGCAGACACAGGAAGGGTGCTTGTTTCATAGTCAGGGTGGTGGAGGTAGGGCTCAAACCCCTCCTAAACAGTTCCCCTGGCCCTTATCTCACAGGAATGGAGACTTGGAGCTCTGACATACCTAGTGTGAAACACAGATGCCCAAACTATCTCCATGTGGCAGGAAGCACCAACAGTATTAGCATCAGTATTAACTTTGAGTGTTTGTTTTTGTGTGTGTCTATGTGCAGGTGCTGTGGAGGCCAGACGTGTCAGGTACCCTAGGATCCGGAGTTAGAGACAGTTGTGAACCGCCTCTGGGTGCTACCATGAAAAGTGGATGGGATGACTTCTGAGGTTAGACCTAAAGCATGCTATCTAGGTTTCATGATTGCGCTCTAGCAGCTGGCTGTGTGCCCTTTCTTTCCCAGTGTCTGCTGCTGCTACTGTTCTCATGGTTATTCATGACAAGCATCAAAGAGACTGAAAATGAAAACACATTAGTTTAGTATTGTGAGTCCATAAAATGTAATGTGTTGTCAGCTTCCACACTTGACCATTATAGACCCATATTGACCCATATGGTGGGTCTGGGTCTCATTCGTCAGTAGTAGAAAGGTTTAAGGGAGGAAGTTTGAGTATAGTGAGGACTGAGACCAAAGTAAATCCAGTCAGCCAGACAGCTTATATATAGGGGTTTGTTTCCAGGAAACATGTTCCATAAATTTGAGTTTTTCTACTATCAGACAAAGAAACAGATTTCAGGACGTCTGAAATAAATATATTTTAAAAAGTCTGATTTGCTTGCTCTGTAGTGTCGAGTGAATTTGTATAGCCTTTGTTTTCCCAAGGAACAAAGTCTGATAGCTTCCTGATGTGCACAGGTTCTGATGTTCAGGGGTGAGTAGATGTCTAGAGTCTTGATGTGTAGAGGGCAGAGAGGCATAGCCTCAGACTGATGAGCAACTTACTGTGGAGTTCTGGAACACAAATGCAGGCTGTTTGAGTGCTGTGAAAGGGCCTGAGTCTTAATCCCTCCCAGTAGGATTTATAATTCCTATGGAGTAGGTTTGTGTGGACTAGAGAAAGGTGTCTTGCCCGTGGCTGATTTAAACCCCACGCCAGGCCATCATTTGCTCAACAGAATAGAGGATGGAGTTTACATCCCCGGTCCTTATCTTGGGTGGGCATCTTTAGGGAGTGTGTAACTTGAACAATCATATAGGGCAGTAGCCTAGCCTTCATGTGGTATGCTTAGGTCGACCGCAATCAGCAGATTTTTGCAAATCTCAACACCTAAGACAATATCAAGTGTGCTAGTGGAAAGTATTTTGGCTAGCGAATGAATGTAAACAGAACCAGAAGGCCTTGCTTCCCGGCCAATATTGTATTTCTCTGTGCTGAGGATTGTTCTTTGTTTCACATTCTTGTAAGAAGTCTCTGTTTTAGTTCAGCTTGTCTATCTTCTTCGTAAGAGAGCTGTCACAGTTAGCTTTGGTTAATGGAACACGCCTGGGGGAATTGCCTCCATCAGATTGGATTGTGGACATGTCTCTGTGTGGGGGTTTCTTGATTTCTAATTGCTGTAGAAGGTGGTTGGATAAGCCTGGGGCAGCAAGCTGGTTAGCAGTATTCCTCTGTGGCCTTTGCTTCAATCCCGTCTCCCGGTTTCCCCCTTCATCTCTCGCCCTAGCTTCCTTTCATGCTGGACTGTACCTTGGATACCAAATACAGCTTCCCCCAAGCTGATTAGGGCCACGGTGCTTATCCCAGCTCCAGGAAGTAAACTAGGATGAGGGGTGTGCAAAAGTTCCATCTTGTGAACAGAGCTCTTCTTACTCATTTGGGTGTTGGTTTTACTCTGCTTATGCAGCCTTGACTTGCAGTGGGCAGGGTTATCGCAGGGGCTGGAAGGCAGGGAGAAATCACGACTGGATGGCAGCCAACTATGGTCCAGATCCAGTGGGTGTGTTAAAACACAAGTTTTCATACGTTTAGATTCCTCTTATACAATACATCGCGGTTCCATTTTCCCCTCACTTGACTCCTCCCAGTTCCTCTGGATCCTTTCCCTTTCTGTCTCCTATTAGAGAAGAACAGGCTTCCAAGAGAAAACAATCAATCATGACAGAAGAAATCATACAAGAAGATAAAGTAATAACCATCACATCGAGGCTGGGCCAGCCGACCAACAGGAGGAAAGGAGCTCCCAGTGCAGTCACACACTGAGAAGTGTAACATGTATGTTATACTGCTGGTGCAGACCTGGGTAGCCTGTGCTTGCGGCTTCAGGCTCTGAGTCCATGTGAGCCTTGCTCAGCTGAGTCACATGGCCTTGTTCTCATGGCCATCCATCCCCTCTGGCTGTTAACCCTTTCTGCCCCCTCTCCCGCAGGTGCCAAGGACTGCCTGTCTGTCTATCTATCTATCTATCTATCTATCTATCTATCTATCTATTATCTATCTATCGTCTATCTATCTGCTTATTGTCTGACTGTGGGTCTCTGTATTTGTTCCATCTGCTGCAGAAGAAGCTTCTCTGATGATGACTGAATAAGGCACTGCTCTATTAGCACGGCAGAATATCATTAGGAGTTGTTTTGTTGATTTTTTTTTTTTTTAGATCAGGGGTCTCGGTTATTTTCTTGAGTCTCCAGGCTATCTAAATGTAAACACCAATCCGGCCACAAAACCTTTGTCCTACAATCTGTCCGTCTACAAGACATGGTAGGGTAACAGTGGCAGAGAAACTGTGGGAGTGACGGGCCAATCAAGGTCTGGCTTGACTTAAGGCCACCTCCACGAGAGGGGACCCATACCCCACCTGCTTGGGTGACAGATTCAGTGTTTGTTACGGGCGACGAGAAGATATTCCTGAAAACAACCCCCCCCCCCCGTGAGTTATCTGAATAAGTTGTCCCGTGTGCTGCCCATTTTCCAGTCACCTGCTGCCGCCGTCCACGCATGAGGGAGTGTTGTCACTCCACCTGTTTGTTTCTTCATGGCCTTCTTCACTTATGCCGTGCTGGGTCTCGGAGACTCTCGGTCTGACACCTGTACTCCTGGTACTGACAATTCCGCAATGCCCGAGACTGCCATGGCCTCTGCGGCTGCCTTCTCTGAACTCTGCCTTCGTGTCTACCACTTGGCCAGCAGTGGCCGACTCATCTCGCACAGTGGTCATCGACCCTGAAGGCTTGTCCTGAATTGGCTCTGGTGATGGCACTGCAGATAAAGGGTGTCGAACTTAAGAGGCACCCAGAACTTCCCACTTTGTCAGCTTGAAATCTGCGTTCAGCAGAGACACTGGCATGAACACCTCTGGGGTGCGGCACGGACATGATGCCCTGGCGTCTCCCTCTCCTCCCAGAACCGAAGAGCAGGCTCTCGGTTCAGAGCCAATCACTTTACCTTAAGCTATGATTTGAAGCCAGTTCGGTCCTACAGACTTAAAACAAAGAGTAGCCCAGCCAAAGAGCAAGCTGTGGGTAATTAGATGGCTCTCAAACCATCAGGCCGCCTCTTAAAATTCTTACCCACAGTGGGTGCTCCACATCCAAAGCCTGTACATGCAGCTCCTCTCAAAGCATTTATAACCAATTATTGAACGTTCAGGTCTGTCAGAGCTCTGGAGTTAATGAGTCTGATTAATACCTCCTGGAAGTGAGTGGCATACGCAGATCCCTGCATGCTGGAGCACCTCTTCTGCTCAGCGTTTCATTGCTGACAGGCAGCGGAAAGTTGATGAGCTGGGCCAGTCTTGGCAGGGCTAGATAGAACTTGGCCATTCAGAACCATTCAGGAAGTTTATGGAAGTCCCGTGGCTGTCACGACGGGCAATTACACCTTTCTTTGAGAAGAAAGGGGTGCAGGGAGGCGTTTGAGGAGAAGGGAGCGCACAGTAAGATGGCTGTCTTGTTGTCACTTTCTTCTGCGCCATTGCACATTCCGCCACTGTCTTCTCCCTGCTAGAGTAAAGGTGGCAGTCTCCGGAGGCAGAGGCGTGCTTCCCGACAAGGGAGCGTGGGTGTCTGGGGGTGGGGAGTCTGTGTACTCTTGACATTTTCTCAGACCGTAGTTCTGAGCATGGCAGTGCCACAGACACTTTCACACACTGGGCCATGCTAGCTACACCACGCATGGCAGAGGGAGCAGAATGTGGGAGCTGCAATGCCTTGGTTGAGGCTGGCAAACCTCCTGGGCCCATGGTTAGGAGAGCCAGTGGGAAGGGAAGTTGCTCTAACAGTTGCTTGGCTCAGGTAGCTTCTGACCTGGCAAGTGCTGGAGAGGTCAGTGTCCGGGCAGCCAGCAGGGCACTCCACAGAGCACACCGCAGTCCTGGAGAGCTGCAGTAACTTGGGACAGTTGTGATTTGGAGGCAGCCTTCCAGGGTCATGTAGTCCACTCCTCCCCCATTCTGTGC
Source organism: Cricetiscus sungorus (assembly GCA_030556225.1). Classification (NCBI taxonomy): domain Eukaryota; kingdom Metazoa; phylum Chordata; class Mammalia; order Rodentia; family Cricetidae; genus Cricetiscus; species Cricetiscus sungorus. The sequence continues at coordinate 4,843,509 of JANBXA010000737.1, read as the reverse complement.
AAGCCATGCGTGCATGGCGACCAGAGACCGAAGCTGTCGTTCCTTTGGTGCAGTCCGCCCTGTTCCTTCAGACAGTGTCTCCTACCGGCTGGGAGCTGCCCACGTAGACCAGGCTGGCCAGTGAGCCCTAGATATCCACTCATCCTTCCTCCCCTGACTCTCGCCCCGCCCCCAGCACAGGGACTATCTATTCTCTCTCAGTTCTAGGTGATTCTAATAGTAGCTGAGGTCACTTTGATTAGATGTGAGAATGTTAGTGTTTTATGAGCTCGTGTGTTGCACCCGGGGTGTTTGTTCCGAACAGCGTGGCCGTCCCAGGTGCGGATAATGATTGCCGGAGCCCTCATCTCCTCTGGGAACAGTGGCCGTGGCCGTGTGGAAGCTGGGTGAGGAGAGTAACCGGAAACTAGACACGGTGCTCTGCGTGCAGGAGCCGCCAATCTCTATCTTTTTATCCCATAACTACACTTCCGGGCTTTCAAGAATTTTCATGTGTCCACTTTCAGTTAAAATATTTTCAATGGCATATATTGTCACACATGGCTCGGGCTACACCGGAAGTCTTCCTGTAAGGACGCAGTGTCCTTGAGTGTGTCCCGTCTCCTCCCTTCCCCTTCTCACCTGTCCCTGTCCATCCTTCTACAAAACTTCACTTCTTTCGTGATAAATGGACACATGTAGTTCTTATGTCCGTGTTTAAATCTAGGAATGACAAATGAGAGAGGAGACGTGGTATTTGTCTCTGAAAGTCAATCTATAATAGCAGCAGTTTAACGGTTACTATTTTGAGGCCCCGGGATTGATTGGGGGGCCCCACACATGCAAAGCAAGTGTTGCACCTGTGAGCCACATACCCAATCTTTTCCCCTTTGAGACGGGGTCTCGCTAGGTTGCCTAGGGTGGGCTTGAACTCTCTGTACACTAAACAGGCCTCAACCTTGGCAGGCTTTCTGCTTTAGCCTCCCTAGTTGCTGGTACCACAGACCTCGGCCATCAGGCCCAATACCATCTTTTTTAATTAAAAAGAACATAAAAGAAAATCAAATAAAAAATCCTTTAGACTTTTCTTTAGAATGAAAAAACCTCTCTCTTGAGACACAGGTTCAAAAAAAGATTTTAAAACTTACTCTTCACCTCTCCCAGCTCCTCCAGGTTTGGGTCTAGACATTTTACCTTGGAGCTGTTTATGTTAAGCCCAGAATCGCCGGGTAGGGCTGAGTCAGGTGCGGGTGAATCCAGCTGGACTTCTGAGTCCACTGAACATCTCGGATGAGTTCTCGGAGTGTTTGGGGCTGTCTGAAATCCAAAACAGGTTTGGCCCGCTTTTACTCTTGAGTTTGGGACATGTGCAATTTAAGGGAAATTTAACCCATATGTTTCTGATTCGTTTACACTTAAATAGTCAAAATATTGTTTTTAATAGTTACTTGATGCCCAAGTAGCCTTTTGAACCTTTTAAATACGCTTTTAGAAGCCTGCGTTTCTCTTGAAAACAGGAAGTCATGTCTTTGCAGGGAGGTAAACTAATTTATACATCTGAAAATTCAGGTTCAGTTGAAAACACCCCAAACCACAGATTTTTGATGGCCTGTCTACTTCACAATTGAGCACCCAGCCTTAGGCCATATGTACCCACCTTTTCCCACGTATCACCCTGCACACCCAGTTCAGCCAGCACCGGGCCGTGCAGAGGGCTGGATCTTGGTTCGGACGCTTGTAACTTACCCGGCTTTTTATTGGACAGCAACTATTCTGATTTTTAAATTTACTCTAGGGTTCCTGGTCAGTAAACTAATGTGGCTATTTATTTTTCTAGTTACTCCATGCTTGGTGAACTGGTAGCCATTTTCTTCCTTTCCTGATTATCATTTATCTTTCTTTAAATAAATGAAAGTATCTGCTCTCCAGGAGCGATTTGCCTGATTCCACGCACCTGTGTGCCGAGGAGCTAAGGAAACTGGCCAGTACACACAGAGGTATGGGAAAGAAGCAGGGTATTCTAACTCACTGTGGAATTTGCTCGGCTACCCACAGCAAGGCAGCATGAAGCTGGTCCCTTGCAGGCAGCCACACAAGTCAGCCACACTTCCCTTTCTGCTGTGAGCCTGCTCCCAGCATGCTCTCTGCTCAGGACACATTCCTCTCAGACTGACTGGAGATTTGATTGGTAGAAGACATTAATAGGTTTCTGAGTGTCCCAGGCCTTTTTGCCTCAAGGTCTCTGTTCTAGTTGAAGGACTTGAGTGGACTCTCCTGGCCTTGCATGTCCTAATCGTCATCTCCTGAAATAGGAGGTAAAACTTTGTTCCTCCCTTCCCCCATGCATCTCTTCTGGAAAATGATGACCTCAAGTCTATTCTGTCTTGTTAGTAAGTTGGGTATTTGTCAGAGGGGAGAGAAATATTATTTTCATATCTGAACATGTTCTTCTGATGGAAGTGTGGATGAGAAATGAAAATGAGGGGCATATTACTGAAGGCAAAGTGCTGTGGTTCTGAACTAGGGCAGTGGCAGCAGCATCGGGAATGCTGAAAGAGCACGTCTCAGGGACTAGGCAGGTGACTACTTAATCTAGAGAGGCGTGGGAGGGGTTTCTGAGCGATGCAGAGGTTGCTAGTGACTTAAAATTTTGTTCTGGAATAACTAGTTTGAAATGGCATTTACCATTGTATAAGATACAGAACCAGGCGTATTTGGGAGGACATGTACGAAGTTAATCTGGGGCAAGTGGGTCTTGCAAAACTGAACGGAGGTGGTTCTAAGTGTTTAGATGTCCACAGGTGGAATTGAGTGACTGGAAAAGTGGGTCTGAGACTCGGGCCTCAGAAATGCAGACACGGGTCTTCATCAAGGAGCAGAGAGCCCAGAGTGCAGCAGTCTGGGACTCCTGCAGTGACTCCAGAGTCACCAGTGTCTCTGGCTCAATTCCATCTGTGCTGTTACCCAGTGTCCCTGTGTGGGTTTCCTAGAAACTGAGGATGAGGAAGGAGTCACTAAGGGCAGAGAGCAGGCGTCTGTGACCACCTATCTAAGTAATACAGTGGGTCATGTACAAACCCATGACGAGTGTGTCACGAAGAAAGGTAGCGATGACTCCAGGTTTGTGAGCAAAGGAATGGTGAATGCTGCCGTCCTCCGGCTCCTGCCAGGCTCATTGCTCCTGGGCCATATGCTAACTAAGTCATGTCTCAAGAGGACAGAGAGATGAAGGAGTCAGCTGGTGAAGGACATGGATTATTCCAAATGTTTTATTGGCACATACTTATTATACACAACAATGATATTTCATCTTTGTGTATGATGCATTTTGATCATGTGTAGACAAGTTTCTTTCCCTCCTGGTCCCACAGCCATTTAGCCCCAAGTAAACACACAGAGACTTATATTAATTACAAACTACTTGGGTGATGGCTCAGGCTTCTCATTGGCTAGCTCTCTCTCTTAATTATTAACCATTTTCATTAATCTCAGTATTTCCACATGACCTTATCTCTCCAGAGAGTGCTCCATCCAGCACATTACTCTTTCAAGGGCTACATGGTGTCTCCCTGGTGGCTTCTCTCTGCCTCCTCTCCACAGAATCCTCCTCGTCTGGTAGCCCTGCCTAACTTCCTGCCTGGCCACTGCCTATGAGTGTTTTACTCATCAGCCAATAAGAGAAACATACACACAGAAGGACATCCCGCACCAATCATGTAACCTCCACACCCTCTGTCATTCCTGACACTCATTGACCATCTTCCTCTTTTCAACCACCCCTTTCTAGTTACATGACTTCTTTTTAAATGATGCAATGAGTTTTGTTGGGGTTGCTTACAGGATCATGGGTGAGGGGTTATTTTCAGGAACGTGGGCAAAATTATTTGTTTTGATGATGCTTTTTCAGTACTGGAGATCAAATTGAAGAACAACGGGCAAGCATTCTATCCCTACTCTGCCTGCCTCGAAAGGATCTGAAATGGTAGAGCTGTCTAGCCATACATGCACCAAGGGGACACAGCCAGCAGAAGGGGGGGTGACAATTAGAATTGAGTGGAATTGGCTGGTAGTGTGATCTAGAGTACAGAAACAGAGATGAAGAGATGGTATGAAAAGGTACCTTTTACTGATCCAGGAGGGAAAGACATATGGATAAAAGGATTTACAGACGGGTCCTTGATGGTGCTGGGAAAGTCTTTCGGTATTGATTTTAAATTTATGTCATTGGCAAACCACAGGAAAGGTCATCCCTGAGCAAATGTGAGTGGAGGTTATACTGAGGGGGGTGGGATGGGGACGGTCTGTAGCATTCACTGAAGGGCACAGGGGAAATGTTTGCTTGGAGATGCTGGGAGACGTGCCAGGCAGTGTTTCAGGCCCAGCAGAGAGGACAATGACGGATCTACAGTAGTAGCAGCTGTCTCTGCGGTTTTCCTCTGGCAGCAGCCTAAGGGGAGAGTCAGGCTGTTAAATCAAGAGGAAGATGGGCATGGTCCATATCAAGTTCTTAAATATTTTCCAGGCGTAGACAACTTAGGGCAAATAGACACACGGATGTTTCCTTTGGTTGATTGGTATTGAAACTGTCATTAATTATGATTTGGATGCTAAATGAAGTCAAATTAGATTAGTCTTTAAGAAAAAGTTCATAATCCTGAAAAATTTTTGGCCTACTTTTTGCAAGTATCTACTCAAGACTCCTTTAACCCAGAGCTCTGAAGTCTGTGTGGACTCCTGTGGCCGGAGAAGTTCCTAACAGGTGTCACTGCCCAGAAACTCAGCTCCTCACGCCTTAGAGTGATGCCTGAGGCATCAAAGCCCTCTGCTTCTCCTCCCACCACCTACTTCTCATTCCTTCTACACTGCTTCCCATACCCAGCACGCAAACCATCCTGCATAAGAACTCTGGCTCTTCATTGGGGTTTGAAACTGGTTTTGCAGAGGGCCAGCTGTGTGTTTGTAAGAGACTTAACCCTTTTAATTCTATTCCCATCTCGTAACACAGGGCCCCTATATAATGACTGACAGGTGATGATGATTAAACCAAATAACACAATGCACTTAGTACCATGCCTGGGGTAAAGGGTATTTACAGTATTTTCAGAATTTTATTTAATTAAGTTGGCTTCCATGGGCATAAGCACTATCTCAAGCCATTTGTAAACTCATTTAGTCTTATAAGAAATCCCAAAATAGGTTATATTGTTCCAGACTTGTAGAAGAACAAGTTGAGGTACAGGGAAGTTATCGCTAAGTGTGTTAAATGTTGGTAAGAAGCAGGGTAATGTCTCAGGTGCAGGAGTCAGCCAGCAGAGGCTAGGCATTCATTGACCATTAGATTTCCTTTAACAGAGTGGCCCCTGTAAATACTGTACTTACTGTTAGGTAAATGCGTTTACAGTCCCTGGAACAAGGACAAGTTTCTGTCTTGTTGTCATTTACACTTTAACCTGTCAGGAAAGCCTGTACCCCTCTTCTGCATGTTTACCCCTTCCTATAATTCCAGGTCCTTCTGAGTTCATGGCACTCACTGTCTGTAGAGCTTAGCTAACCCTGTGTCTACCTTGGTTTGTTATTGTTGTTATTATTTTATGTGTGCGTGTGGCTGTGGTGTACATGTATGCAGCTTATTCACCTGTGTGTATGTGTGTATGTGCGTGTGTGCGCGTGTGTGCGTGCTTGTGAACATACATGTGGGTCAGGGAAGGACACAGGTGTTCTTTGTCATTATCAGTCTCCACCTGACTCCCATGATGCATGGTCTCTCGCTGAGCCTGAAGCTTGGTGAGTGGCCAGTGACCATCAGCCATTTTCCTGTCTCTGATTCCGACAGTCTTTTACTTAGATACTGAGGTCTAAACTTAGACCCGCACACTTGTGCAGCGAGTACCCTCAACACCGAGCTATCGTTCCAGCCCCTGCCTTTTTTTTCATCTAAGATAACGTTTACGGAGGCAGCGGCCCTCTGCTGTCACCCCCTTTGCACTCTCTGCACCCATTAAACAAAGTACTTTTGAGTCCTCTCATCAGACGCCCTGGATCCAAATTCTAGCCGTGACACTTGTAAGGGCAGGTAACCTAAAACAAATTCCTTATCATTTAGACCTTGATGGTTTCATCTGGAAATGGGTTAATAACGTATGTTTTAGTCACCCGTGCCAAGAGTAAATAAAAGCTGCATATGAAAAATGTCGAGTTTACGTACCAGCCAGATACTTGCACTAGCGTGCTTTCCCTGCCTGTTTGTTAGTAATCAGATACCTGATTTCATTCACATTATCTGCGGTGGCCACTCAACCACGCTTTGTAAGCAAGGAAGGAGGCTCACAGGCTGCATTGAAGGAATTCAGACCCACAGCTCTCCGCTTTGGACGGAAGAAGGGAGGTCTCTAGAGAAGAAAGGGACACTGTAGGAGAAGGCACAGGAGGGCATAGCATGTACACTTTTCAATCTGCCATGTTTGCTCCAGCCACGCCTGGCCTTGTGCCTTTCACACAAGGAACCCTTAAATTCTTAGTTTTGACCCACACCTCAGTGATGGGCCTGTCTGGAGGTCTTCTCTTGGCCCCGGAGTAAACAATTCCAGCCAACTTCTTCTCATGAAAGTTCAGTGTGAACTCTATTTCCCTGCCCACTGGGAGAGTCGGTCCAGGGTTTCATATGGCTGACACATTTCAAGATCTGTCTACCGCATAACAGTAGATTTCCAAACAATTTGCCATAGTCCTTGGTTCTTAGGGTCACTGGTGTGAGTCCAGCTAACTGTCCAAAGAATTCTTCCAAAAACAAGTGACGAGCACTTCCCAGTGCTCCTGGCACACACTAGTATCTGGTATCTATCACTTTTCTGTGGCGAAGGGCTTCGTGGCCTGCCCACCCTGCCCACTGGGGCTCTCTCTATCTTATTCCATTCATTACCGTTTTATTGGGACTCTTTGTTCAGCAGAGTCTATGCAAACCTCTCCCCCAGCCCTTTCCTTAGTCCGGATACAAACCGGACAGCCTACAAATAGTGCTCGTTAAGTGAATAAAGAGAAACCCAACCAAAGAGCAGCAGAGGAGCAGGAGATGATGCAACATGAGCCACCTCGGGGGAGAAGGACTTTGAGTTGCAGAGTTTTGAGTTCCAGGCGTCTCTTGGGTCAGAAGAAGTCTTTCATTGGATGCGGCCTTCCCTGTGTCCATCTGTAATGCAGGTTTATCCGACGCAGTCTGGTTAGATTCCGTGTCCCTGTGTTTACACATGAGGTCTGGGGCCCGCAGGGGAGTTGGGTGGTTGAGAGCACTGTGATTGCTTCCACTGTGGTTACGCCCTACCGGACACGACCTGTCTCCTGCTCACCGGGGTTTGCGGAGGCTCTGGTAACATTCGGGGTGCTGCCCACTGCATTATCCTTTTTCTGTGGGCTTCGGCTATCCGCTTTCCATGGAGCCCAGTCCTACTTCTTCCTCGGCTTACACCTTCCTCTTCTGCTTACACAGGAGTCATGACCTTGACGCCTGTCACACTGCCGGAGTGAGGGTAGGAAGGCTCCTCACTAGTCCAAGCGTGGCCCACCGGAACCTCCTGGTGAGTACATTCTTCCGCATGCACGGCTTTACCCGTGTCTCTCCACTGTTCTGCAGGTCATGGCGCTGCATTATAGGTACACATATGTTTAACTGTTTTTATCTCCCGGGAGGATGGCTTGAGCCTTCTAACATTGTGAAATGGTTTTCCCCTCTGAGACTCCTCACGCCCTTCATTTTGTCTGGGATTAGCACAGGCACCCAGATCTCCTTCTGGCGGCGCCTGCGGGGTCACCCGGATCTCCTTCCGGCGGGGTCACCCAGATCTCCTTCCGGCGGGGTCACCCGGATCTCCTTCCGGCGGCGCCTGCGGGGTCACCCAGATCTCCTTCCGGCGGGGTCACCCGGATCTCCTTCCGGCGGCGCCTGCGGGGTCACCCTCTGTTGTGCTTCAACCTTTCCATAGAGCTTGCGCCTGGCAGCACCATTTTTCTGTAGTTAGCATTGTTGCTTTTGTATCCAGTATACAGGTGTTAATTTTTTTATATATCTGGGAATCCTTTTTAGTTTTGTTATCCATTTACACTTAGCACAATTGCTGATGTGTGTGGCGTGTACATTTTTATGGTCTTAGGTTTTGTCTATTTTGTCTTCCCTGTGCTCATTTTCTTCCTTCGTTCTTTCCTTCGTTCCTTCCTTCCTTCCTCCCTCCCTCCTCCTTCTCCCTCCCTCCCTCCTCCCTTCCTTCCTTCCTTCCTTTCTTCCCTTCCTTCCATCTTTCCTTTCTTTTTTCTATTGCCTTCAATTGGGTTAGCTAATTTGTGTTATTAAAGGTTTATATTATATATGTTGTATTTTTATCTGCGCTGGCCAGTTTTTACGTCAACATGACACAAGCTTAATTGAGGAGAGGCCTCAATTGAGAAAATGCCTTCTTTCAGATCGATCAGGTCGTACCTAGGCGGATCTGGAGGGCCGGGCATTTTCTTGACCAGTGATTGATGGGGAAGTGCCAGCCCATTGTGGGTGGGGCCGTCCGTGGTCTGGCTCTGTGAGAAAGCAAACTGAGCAAGGCATGAGGAGCAAGCCAGTGGGCAGCCCCCTCCCTGGCCCTGTTTCAGCTCCCGCCTCCAGGTCCCCCTGCCTGTTTGAGCTTCTGCTTTTTCTTCCCTCAATGGGCTGTGACCCAGAACATGTGCGCTAAATGCACCCTCTGCTCTGCGAGGCTCTCCTGGTCCCGTGCTTCATCTCAGCCGATGCCAGATTCTCTTTCCTTTCTTTCCGAGGGCGTTCTGCCCCCATCACTTCGGCAATGTTATCCCCAAACTCCCCACTTTCCACCGTTTGTATCGGGCAGCTCCAGGGCTCTTTGGTTCACTCCTTAGGGTCGGTTGTCTTCCGGGTGGATGAGGGCCGTCTGTCTTTCCCGCGTGGTGTAGGGTGGTTTGTCACATTTCATGTTATTTTCTTAGTTCTCCCTTGTTCTCTTATTCCTTCCCTAGAATTTGTGTTTTTCCATGCTCTTATTTGAGACTGTTTTATTCCTTCTTGCTTTTTATTCCTTTAATTAACTCCTTCTGTATCGATCTCTTGTGGTTGCGAGCTGCTTAGTTTGTGCTCGTTTTTAATTGTGACTATTTCTCCCTCCGTCTGCAATGCTAACTCTTGGGCAGACAGTTTTGTTACCAGCCATTTACTCTCCATGCTCATAGTACGTCGCTCTGTGCTTTCCTGGCCTTGAGAGTGACGGATGACGGGGCTCTGATGTCATCCTCATGCTTTGCCTTCGTGGGTTGGCCGTGCCTGCTACAGCTTCCCATACTGTTTCTATGTTTCGTACATTTACCGTCTTGTTTATAATGTGACACCGGGAAGTTTCTGGTCATGTCTGTTTGTGGTTCTAAGCACCTTACACCTCTTATGCTTGGATGTTTACTTCTCCGCCTAGAGTTGGATGTTTTCTGTTATAATTTCACTAAAGAGGCTTTTAGGACTTTACTATTGTTATTATTAGTCTTAACTCTTTTTCTACTGAAGATATTTAGGTTATATTTCTTGGTTATAACCCAGCGTTCTCAGATGTTCTGGTCACAGAGTAGAGTGTTTCCTCCATCTTCTCCACCCCGGCTATTCTTTCTTCTCTAGGTTTAGTCTGTTGGCAATGTTTGCTACCATGCTTTTTGAAAATATTAAGTTCCCTCGCAACTTAGTTGTCGTGACTTTGTTCATCTGTTTGCTTATGTCTTTTTTTTTTTTTTTTTTTTTTTTTTTTAAGAAACTTTTGAATTCTTCCTCTCTTTGGAATTCTTCCTCTGGAAACGTACACGCCTCGGTGTCTCTGGGTTCACTATTGGGAAGTTATGATTGTGTCAAGCAGTCACGTTGTGTTGCTATTTCTGTTTGTGTGTGTGTTCCTGTGTTGCTGATTGCACATTGGTCGGCTTGCAGCTCTCTCCTCGTTTTGTTTGGGGGATCTTGGTGAGCAGCTGGCTCTGGAAGGCTCAGCCTCCAGCACCTCTCAGAGAGGGGAGGCCCTGGTGCTTTCTGTCCCACAGGATTCCATCAGTTCTGTCTGGGGTAGAATCTGTTCTTCGTCATTCTGACTCACTGCTTCCAACCTGCTGTCTCACCCAGAAGTGTCAGGCATTTAAACTTAGTAATGGGAATATTGGGTGACTTGTAAAGCCCCTACCAGTTTGCACTACAGTCTAAGATGCCCATTTCCTCAATTTCCTCATCCCTTTCCAATAGTGGGCACCTGGCAATTCAGGATGGCCCTGGATCTTGTTCTTTTAGCAGCAGATCATGAAACGCTGCAGAGAGAATCTTTCTGGTTGACTCGTCTGTCTTCTGGCCTGGACGTCCTTGTACATCTCAACATCTGAAATGTTTCAACATTTACTTTGTTTCCCCCCATTTTTCCCTTTACAGGTCCCAAGGGAGCAAGTGTTTGTTCCCTTCCTGGTATGCCATGAGTCTTAAAGGATGTTTTTTTCCTTCTGTCCATTTAAATTCCTTCATGTGACTGGGCTATTTCTGGAGACTCACATTTAAATTAAAAATTATTTTTATTGTTATTTGAGATGTTATGTATTTCTGCTGTCCTCCAGCTTTCTATTTAGCCAGCAATGATCTTGAACTTCTGCCCCTGCCATCTTTTCTTCCCAAGTATGGGGACTCTAAGCCTGCACTGCGACATCTTATGCGGTGATGCCGACCAAGCCTATGGCTTCCTGAATGCCAGGCAGGCAACTCTACCAGCTGAGCTAGATCCCTAGTCCCTTAGTCATGAGCTCAGAAATCCTTTGTTCTGCTTAATCCATTATGGTGTTGAGAATCTTAACTGGATTTTAATGTTTTTTATTGCATTTTTTTATAATTAAGTTTTCAGTTTTTTTCTTGCTTTTGATTTCTATTTCATTACTGAATATCTTACATCAACATTTGTTTTTAGCCAGTTTTGTTATGTCATGTCTATATTCCTCTGTAAATCATTAAATTTCCTTACAGGTAATTATTTTGGATTCTTCAGGGAATTTGCCGATTCCTTGAGGTCTTTTGTTCGAGGTTTTGTTTTCTCTCAGAATCCTCATATTACCTTGTCGTCCCCCACTTCGTTTTTCCTTGCATTGGATTCTTTAAATAGACTAGACCACTAGTTTTATTTGTTTGTTTATCATTAGTTTATTTATTTGTTTGTTGGTTTTTGTTTTTGTCACCTTGATATAACCTAGGGCCATCTAGGAAGATGGAACCTCAACTGAGATGAAGTCTCCATGATTTTGGCCTGTAGGCAAGTCTGGGGTGGGGGAGGGGGTTCTTAATTAAAGATTGATGCAGGAGGTGTGGCCGTCTGTGGGCAGTGTCACGCCTGCACGTGAAGTCCGGGGTTTAGGAAAAACTGGCTGAGCTGCAGTGGCAGTGAACTTGCAGTGGTGGCCACACCCTATGGGCGTGGCTTCAGCTGTGCAGATGTGATCCCTTATAAAGAAGAGGAGAGGCTGGCTCGCTCATGGGTTGTGGGGAAAGCCTTGGAATTGTAGGGACTGTATATTCTGGGGCAGGAATACCCTGGTGGTTATTTTCTGTTACCTGTGTAAGTTCTTCCCTAATAAACACCTATTTATCATTTTTCTAGGGTCTGGTAGACTCATTTAAACTCCACCTTCACCCGGCAAGCCACTAAGTAACAATCCTTGTGGTCTCTGCTTCAGTTCCTGCCTTCAGGTTCCTGTCCTGCTCGAGTTCCTGGCTTGACTCCCTTAGTGGTAGACTGTAATGGGGATATGTCAGCCAAATAAACGCAAATATCCTCCTTGAGTTGCTTTTGTTCATAGTAAGAGAAAGCAAACTAGAACAAAGATTCTCATTATAGAAGTCTTCCTCTTCACGACGCATCCTGACCTGTGTTGGCTTGGGTACCAGGTCGACCCTCTAATACAGAAGGGTGACCCCTATAGCGTAGTGTCAGTGAAGGGTGAACCCTACAGTGGAGAGTCAGTGCAGCTTCTCCAGATGGAATCATCCATGTTTGGTGGTATCAAGGTTGTCTCTGCTGCCTGGGGATGAGGGCTATGGAGCAGCAGGCAAGCTGACATGTAACCCCTCCAGATCTGGACACATTGCTCTAAGCTGTGACTGTGGCGCGCCTATTAGTTTTCAAAGATTGGTGTGGGTCCATTTAGGTGTGGCACGATCTGATCACAAAAGAATGGGTGCTCATCCATCCATACATGGGAGCTTTGGGCTGTGCTGCACAGTGGGGACCACGTAAGACACTGACTCAGCACGTCCTCCACCCGGGTCTGATCGCAGAGGAAGACCTTCCCAGCTGCTCAGTGTGTCTGCTTCTTTCTAGGAGCCTCAGTCAGTAGAGCGCCTCAGAACAGGCTTCTTGGCTGAAGCTTAAAGAAAAGATGGAACCATTTCTATGTTATCTGTGTGTGTTTTGCCTGCATGCATATCTGTGCACCATATGTGTGCCTTGTGTTCTCAGAGGCAGGAGGAGGAGGGTGTCAGGTCCCCCAGAACTGAAGTTAAAGAAGGTTGCAAGATGCCATGTGGGTGGTGGGAATTGAACCTGGGTCCTTTAAAAGCATCAGGTGCTCTAAACCCCTGAGCTGTTTCTCCAGCCTCTCTGGCCGCTTCTTGGCACTCTAAGAAGATGACGGCACAGGCCTGTCTGGCTCCTTTGTTGGGCATTTCCGGTCAGATCAGCTGCCTCTTGGCTTCCAGGGCCTGAGAGTCCTTGCTAGGGTCCACGTGACTGCTTCCTGGGGGTCACCGCACAAGGTGAGCTGCTCCAGTGTCTCCTGGGTCACAGAAGGACATGGTTATCTTCTGTTTCAGCTCATGCTATCATCATTTATCGTCACGTGAAATTCTTTAGCTGTGTAACCCACTCTGCCTGTAGCTTCTGAGGTTCTGTTGTGGGAGGGGAAGGAAGGCAGTGAGTCTCAAACTTGCCTTAATTTTAGCTACCTAGGGTGGGTTTGTTGTAAGGAGTAAGGTTTTCCCCGCCGGTCTGGTCCCACCGCCACACCAGCCCCAATTAACATACACAGACTCTGTGTTTGATATGATGCTCTTGGCCAGTTACTATCATTTCTTATCCGCTTGCTCTGTCTTAATTATTAACCCATTTCTATTAATCTAAGTATTTCCTTGTGGTCTCATCGGAGAGACGGCTGGCATTCTACCTCTCCCCAGTCTCTCCATGCTGACTCCTCCCTACTCCTTCCAGAATCCTCCTTGTCTCCTAGCCCTGCCTATCTTGCTTTCCTATTGGCCAACAGTGCTTTAGTCATTAACCAATAAGAGAAACATATTTACAGAATGACATCTCCCATCACTTTGTTTTTTTAATGTGTTATAAATTTAGATGTATTTAGGGATGTATACATACAACAATTAATGGGAAAAAAGACCATGAATTTGAAAGATAACGAGAGGTTGGATAATGGGAGGGTTTGGAGGGAAGAGGGGGAAATAATGCAGTTATATTATACATCTCAAAAAATAATGTAAAGCAAACTGTGTTGGTGATGCTTTTCAAAACGACTTGCCCTGGAGCGTCTGCTCTATGGTGACACCGTCAGATTGTCCTCCCTTTGCAGGCGGGGGGGGGGAGGGAGGGGACGAGGGGGGGGACGGGGGGACTCAGGCTGAGCAGGACGAGCCTGGTGTAATGGCATAAGCATCTTGCTCCCTTCCCCCACGGTAATGGTTCTGTGGACTGACTGGAAGCTTCCTTTATAACCATGAAGATCGCAGGAGCCACCTTCCCTGCCCTGGGCCTCAGGCTGACTTCTGTGCTGTGCATGTGCATTGCATGGACACACCCTGCAGTCTGTGGCGTTTCACAGGTTTGAGTAACAGTCTCGCTCAAGCCATGTGCTCATAGTTAAATATTCCTGGGAAGCTCCTGAGTCTGTTACCAGTTTGCTCAGTGATGAACCTGTAATAGCAAACTTGAGGTTCATACTCTAGGAGTGCCAGCCTTGAGAAGGGATGTCATAACTCACCTTAATTACACAACCACACACACGTTTTAGCTGTGTCAGCAACACATGTCTAGCTTGTCATGGGACCTGCAAATCTAAGTTGACTGGGGGAGGTACTGTTGACTGGCAGTGACAGGGGTTTTTCCTTTCTTCTTTTTAAATCTGTCACCCCACATATTTTAATAGAAAAACAACTCCCCCAGAATAAGAATCAGTAAGACTGCGTAATACTCCTCTACGACACTTAAGGCTCAGCTTAAACACAGTGTTACTGCTCCTCTCTGAGAAGCTGACTGACACAAGGAAACGATAAACGTGGACGGAATTCCTTGCCAACAGCTGAGGAGGTTACCTCTCCTCTCAAAGCCGTTGGAAGTGTCGATACTGCGCAGGGCTTTGCAATTGCCTTTAATCTTCGAATCTCAAAACACCTTGCAGACAATTTCTATTAACACACAAAACCCCATGAAATGGTCCTTCTCCTTAAATTTCCTTTCACACAGCCTTTCCTAGGAAGCAGCAAGTTTAGGCTTCCTTCACTGTGGTCTTTGGAATTGTAAGTGAACAAAGAGGGCTTGATCCTTCTGTTGCATCATGATTTTTGTGCCTTACTTGGAATGTGCAAGCCTCTTGATCTTGTCCTCGCCCCCAGAACGCCTGTGTCCCTGGATGCTTTGATACAGTGAGCATGACCATGAATAGATCAAATCCTAGACAGGTGGCAGTCTGTTCGCTCCTTAGATGTCACTACACACAGGCTTTGGAGATAGCTTATTAATCTTTTCCTTCAGTGCCTGAAGGATGCCCATTAAAACTAAGATACTTAGGAGGCGCAAGATTAATTCTGGTTGGAATAAGAGTCCTCAAAGGCCAGACTGGCTTCCAAATGGCACACAGGAGATTTTCCTTTAGTTTCTGCAAAGAAAATATTGGAGAAAAATGAGTTAATGGGAGTTTCAGCCAAGACATGCTTAGGCACTGAGACATGAAGCTGAATGATTTTCTCAAGGCATTGAGAGAGTTTTTCCTATGTCATTTTATCAGCTTAAATAAAATGGTTAGATTAATCATGATATTATGGTTTATTTTTTCCAACTTTTGATTCTATTGTCAGTTTTATTTCTTTCATTGTTATTTACAGATCTGTTTTTTTTTCTCCTGTAGAATATTCCAAACTATTGACTTTTCTCATTCTGAAATATGAATTCGGCCAATTTCCCCAAATTCTGCTCTTAGGAAAAGGGGCATGCATTGGTATTAACCCTTAACACACATTACATCTCAGACCAAAGAGGTGCCATTGTTGATGAACTGCTGTCTTTCAGCTCAGTTGTGTGTGCAGAAAGGACGCTGGAACACTCGGCCGCTGCCCAGGAGAAGAGCGATCTCTACCTGCAGGCACACGCTTGCGATTGTAGCCTGAATGTTTCCTTTTGGTGATTTTGATGAACTGAAAGAAAGAGTTTGTACTTTAAAGGGAAAATTGTCTGGGAGCTGGAGGTGAAGCTTGGTTCCAGCCTTGATGCCTAGCAGTATCTATGCATGTGTGGGTGCACACGCACGCACGCGTGAGCACACACACACACACACACACACACACACACACACACATCAGGCTTTGGTCTGATGCTTTCTATATACTGTTAAGCAAGTTAGTTCACATGTCTTCTTATGTTTTCTTCTTCATAAAAGGGGATTAATAGTAATTCTTTTACTGGAGAACCTGAGAAGTAAAGAAGCTGATATTTATGTCAGCTATGTGACAAACGGCTATAGTGCCCACACTCAGGAGGCTGAGGCAGGGGAGTTGCTAAAACTCTGAGGCCAGCCTGGACTACAGAGGCCCTGAATCGACAACAACAACAAAACAAAAAGGAGACATACATAAAGAGACGGTGGTATGGAAGCAGGAGGCGTGTGACAATTCTGAGGGGCCTTCAGCAACATTGCTTTTCCATGCTACACAACAGCTAGAGAGTCATGTGCTTTTATTTAATAAAAGGAAATACTGAATCTAAAGTGAACGACAAGGCATTCGGTCTGATGAATGTTGGTTGCCTTTCCTCCTGTAGGATACCTAGTGAACCCAGGGAACTACCAGTTACGTATGATATGGTTCTCGGAGTGTTAGGATTCATTAGGCGCCGTGACAGGTGTTTGACTTGGAGGACTGAGTCGCACTTTCTGACTCCTGGGACACTTTCTAAGTAGGATCCAGGAGGACCTTGTTGGGGCAGCAGAACTGCCATCAGCTGCAGGGAACTTAACAGTGTCCTGTTGCTGCTCTGGTCCAGTGCGTGTTTAGAAATGTCCCCTAACAGGCCCTGCCCTGAAGTTCCTCTGACAGGACAGTATTTACGGTTTTCATGCTGTGAGGAACTCTGACTAGGGTTTAACCTGATTACAACTCTGAGACCATAAATGCACCAAATCAAAATAGAAATTTCTCTTTGTCCCCCTTGAGAGAGCAATGCCCACATGTACGAGGACAGGGAAAATCTGTGCTGAGCAGCTGACTTCAGCCTTCGCTCAGGTTTGGTGTGGCACTGTCAGTGGCGTTAGATTCTAGTTCTCAATATGGCTTAATCGCTTTGATTAGTGCCCGAGGGTGATTGTCAAGAAGAAGCCTGGTGGAGGAAGACAAACAGAGACCCCCACGTGCGCTAACCATCTCTCATCCCCTACGCTTTCAAGGCCTTGGATATCTTTCCTCTGTCTCTTCC
Organism: Cricetiscus sungorus; assembly: GCA_030556225.1. Classification (NCBI taxonomy): domain Eukaryota; kingdom Metazoa; phylum Chordata; class Mammalia; order Rodentia; family Cricetidae; genus Cricetiscus; species Cricetiscus sungorus. Next base: position 4,826,794 of record JANBXA010000737.1, on the reverse strand, counting down.
CCCCCCACACACACACACACATTTTCACTTTACCGCTGATGTCCAGGAAGCTGGTTAATTTGTTCCCTTGTTGTGTGAGATTTAATTGCATCCCCAGGAAGAGCTCAACTATCAAACTGAAACTTAGTGGTGCCTGTTCAGTCCTCAGGGTTATCCATGCTCGAAAGCAGCATGGATAAATGCCATGTAGCTACACTGCATTTTCCAGTGATTTATGCGTGTTTGATCTGCTTCTCACGAGCAATCATCGAGACCCCAGCCCTGTCCTATGTGCCTGTGCCCCACGGTCAAAAGAACAGTTCGAAACGCGGCTGCTTTTGTGGTGGTGGGTGCCAGCTGTCCCCTCATTGCAAATTGCAGTCTTGTCCTCCTGGCTCCTCTCTGCTCCCTATCTCCTCTCTGGGACTCTGTTTAACCAAATGGTTGGGCCCATCCACCTTTAGATGGTAAAGGTTGAGATAAAATGTTTCCCCCTCTTATTAAATATCTCCAATTGTTAGGAAATAAACTGAACTTAATTTTCTCCCCGTGAACCTTAACCTTCCACAGAGCATTACTTATTAGTGCTGTGTTTATTTTCACCACGTTTACAATCTGTCTACTTCGTCTGGTGTTTAACTTCCCCAGAGACACGGCTCTTTGCCTCTTCGGTTTGAGCATGTATCTCGTGTCAAAAGCAGTTCTCACATTAGGCCACGGCAGGGGCGTTCATTCAGTAGCTCTCGGACACATGCGGTAAATGCTGTCATGTCTTACTGGAAGACTTGCCTGGAATTTTTGTGGTTGGAAGTGATGTGTTTAAATTTGTAGCTGTTTATCTATAAGCGGAACAAATATTTTAATATTGTTTTCAAGTATCTATTTATTTTTAAAAAGACATTTATTTTTATGTTATGTGTATGAGGGTGTGCTTACATGTATGTACATGCACTCTGTGTGTGTGTGTTATATGTACTCTGTATGTGTGTGTGTGTGTGTGTGTGTGTGTTATATGCACGTGTGTGTGTGTGTGTGTGTGTATGTGTGTGTGTGTGTGTGTCTAAGAGGACATCAGGTTGTGGGCTGTTGTGTGGGTGCTGAGAAATGATTCTGGGTCCTTTGTGGGAGTAATAAGTGCTCTTAACAACTGTGCTGTCTCTCCATGTGCCCACCCCAAATAGCCATTTCTTTACTAGCATGGTGGTGATATTAAAAAAGACAAACTTAAAATTAAAAACATTATTTATCTTTATTTTTTGTGTACAGGTGTTTTGCCCGCATGTATCATGTATGCCTGTGTGCCATACGCATGTACTGCCTGCAGAGGTCAGGCAAGAGCATTGGAACTATAGACCAGGAATTACAGTAGTTAGGAGCTGGGAATTGAACTCTGGTCCCCTGGAAGAGCAAAGAACCAGTAACCAGCATTCTTAAAGCACCAAGCCTCAGTAACCAGCGTTCTTAAAACACCAAGCCTTCCCTTTTCTTTCTTTCTTTCTTCTTTTTTTTTTTTTTTTTTTTTTTTTGTTTTTTGTTTTTTTGTTTTTTTTTTTTTTTTTTTTTTGTTTTTCAAGACAGGGTTTCTCTGGGTCTCTTTGCAGTCTGTCCTGAAACTAGCTCTTGTAGACCAGGATAATCAGACTAGTCCCGAACTCACAGAGATCCGCCTGCCAAGCCATTTCTGTAGTCCTTGATGTTTGCTTGTTTTTGATGATGAAGGTCAAATGGGGATAATGGACGAAGTCACCCATCACAGAGCTCGGCACATGTGTTGGTGAGTGCTCAGTAACTCCAGCAGTCCGAAGCCGTGGTCTCCCGTTTGGGTGCCGAAAGTTCTGGGAACAAGATGATGTGTGGTGCTTGTCTCTGCAGCCCCCTGGGTACCGGAAAGTTGATAGAGGCAGGAACTGTGCACAGTTCATTTGCTTTTTATCCCCTGGGTGTATTGTGGCATCAAAAATAGTGCTAGGTGTATACTACTCAACAAATATCTGCAAGTGAAGTATGAAATGTTTGAGATAATGATTGGCTCCATCACCTAACCTTATAAACCAAATGGTAATCAGTTGAGTTAGTAAATTTTATAAATCTTTAGTAAATTTACATAGACATAAAATTATAAATATCCATAAACATGCCTCAGTTCCTTAATTGAGTGGAATTTAAGCCCATGGAGAAAGTTCATGAAAATTAAGGTGAAGGAGAGCATTCTAAAAGTGCCACACAGGTTTTTTGCAACTGTCTGAAATGGCTGGACCCAGAGTACAGAATTTCTTTAACAATGGGTAGCTTCCCCCAAGGAGCCTTTCACTCTGTGTGGGATTCTCCCAGCATCTTACTGGTAGGCATGCAGATTACAGGAGAAAAGGCAGGGTAGACTCACTTGTTTGTATAACTTTCTGACCCGTGCTGTGAACGGGGCTCTGAAAAGTTCACAGTCCAAGGAGGGGGGGGTCTACAACGTGGGCACGTGGGTCTTCCAGCTACTGCAGGGAGGGCACTAGCTACTGGGGTGGGGGTGGGCGGGGGCGGGGGCAGACCAGGCGACATAGCACCCTCATCCAAGCAGCAACTGTAACATTCGCCTTCCCTGTTAAGGCAAAACCAAAACGGTTAACTCAAGTTCTTGTGTGGTGACTCATCTGGCTGATCTTTCATTCATTTATTTATTTTTAACAACTCAGTGTTAAAATCCTCAGTGAGAGAATCCTCAGTGTTCACTTGGTAACCAAATATTTACTACAGACCCTCTATGACTACTTAAAAATGCATTTTGCTAAAACAACACTTGGTAAGACAATTAAGTTCCTCCACAGAAGCAACATAACCCGGCATTTGTGACAGCTTAATGTATTTTTTAAGGATACTCTTTGTCTTCTGAAAAGTAAATTTCTTAATTAAATTTTAGGAGACAGAAATGTTACTATCATCCTTAAATACTTCAAATGCTTGTTCTTTTATTTTTCTTTTCACTATATATTACTTTGAGCACAAAGCATTTTTAAGTGAAAAGCCAGAAACATTCCCTGAAGTGCTCAGATTTTAAGATGTGTTTAGACTTTAAGATATATTCACAACTGTAACTGAAGGTACTGAAAATATTTGCAGATGATCCCGTGAACACTATTTTCACATCTAAAATTAGAGTAATCCAGTATGCTTATATTCTAGCTGACCAATCAATGAAGTCAGCTATGACAATCCACATTCTTCTGCAATTGCAGGGAGAGTATGATTCAACAACCTAATTCGTAATTGTGTTTGAGCTAACCCTTAAATATTTAAGCCCATTAATACTATCTTTGAATTTTGAAGGTTTTTTTGTTTGTTTGTTTGGTTGTTGTTTTTTTTTTTTTGTTTGTTTGTTTGTTTTGTCAATGTTTTTACCAAATGCGCTTGTCTGTGTTAAGTATCAGTGAGTTGGGGGTATCTCTCGTTTATTTTTGATGGGGAATAGCAACTGTCCCAGAAGTGTTGAGAAGATGGGACTGCCCTGAGAACTTAGGACGCTGAACTGTTTTGCCGAGGGCCTGTAGCTGGTGACTCCAGCAAGTTTGCTGTCCTTGTCGGGAAGGGCACGGGCCTGCAGATCAGCGTCCCGCACCTTCTGTGCTGACGGGAGAAGTGTATGCAATCTGGTGACAAGAAAAAACAGATTTGTACTTTCAAAGTTTGAAAGTTGTTTTTCAGGAAAGAGAACATATCGGCTCCCCCCACCCCCTCCCCACGCGCACTCTATAAATAGCTCCTGGCAGGCAGAAAGAACCCTGATTGCAGGAGATGAAGGGGAAGCTGCACCAGGCTGGAGGCAGAATCAATGGCACGGTGCCAAGAGCTTCATCAAATGAATAATAGCTCCCACTTGACAATCAGTAAAGTGCCTCTTCTCCTACGGATTTAGTTTTTAATGATGATTAGAGAGGATGGGCCCCTAAAATTTCTCTGGTAGAAATGACCTCCTATTAATTTCTATTCCTTGAAATGCTGAATTTCAAAGCTCTCTTACAGCTGCACAACCAAAGGCACTGACATAAAGGAACTATTATCTTTGTAATTGTAGCAACAAGTACTAGATTCGTCATTGATTAGCGGAGACTTTGTAACTTCGCCATCCTTTGTTGCTCCGGTCCTCTGTTTGCTGGTGCTGATTGGTCTGCTTTGAAAGTCAAATGCTACATTTCAGACCCAACAGCTATCAAAGTCATGTCCTTTGTTTTAACATAATAAATACTTCCTTATAACGTCTTACACTGACTGTTATGCTGGGGTCAAGTTTGGACGGCTCATTAATTCTATGTAGCCTTTTGTGTGCACCCAGGTAACAACAAAGTTCTAAACTATTGCTGCTTAAAATACACATAAGAGCAACATCTATTAAGGAAGGAACTTCACCAGGAATTGTTCTTTTAAATTGTAAACATTTTCTTTAAATCATTTCATAGAAAGTATTTTCCAAGACGAACCAGAAAACCGTGCGAAGAGGGAAGACATTTATATTGATAACTACGGTGAGTGTGAAGGTTTATTTTGTCCATTAGGGTAGTGTTTATAAAATAAGATCATCTGCCTTTTGCACCAAGTGTGCAATAGCATCAAGTGGACTAACAGTGGCCCAGGATGCATGTCAAGCACAGACCACGGAGCCTCCCTTTGGCTGTAATGTAAGGAGCACCAGATAAGAAAGAGCAATTTCTAAGTTCAAGAGAACACATGGCACGTACAGCAGTTTCTGCTCAACCTTTGTAGCCATTTACAAGTGGCATAAAAATGCATAGTTCAAAGTTGCTTTTAAATTTTAGATGTACTACCATATCTAAGAATTCATAGAAATTTAAAGGCGCTGAAAACTTGGGAGGAAAATATTTATTAAGAATTGAAAATGTTCCCGATCTCTGATTCAGGGGGGTTTCCCAGCGGTGAATTTTAATGTTCCCCAGAGCAATGAGGAGAAACCAAATGTATTACTTATTTTGTTCAGTTGAAGGATTTCTTTATGTATAAAACATTCCTTCTTTTATGAAATGAAATCTTGGGTCAGCTTTGCTTTTCAGTGACCCAACAAAATCAAACGCTGGCAGTCATTTCTACTTTCTTTTTCCGCTTAAAAAATATACACTGCTCTGAGACAGCCAGGCTCATGGGTTCACAAGCCTAAAAGATCTTAAAAGTTAGTTAACAGTACTCTGCCTTGTCTGGGATAAAATGTCTGTCTTAGTTACAGGTGAAGGAAGCAACTGGGTTAGGAAGAAATATGAGTGCAATTAGCAAGCCCTAACACAGAGAAGAAAATGAAACACGGTTCTCTAAGGCAAGGAGGTCATTCTCACAAGAACAGTCAGGGGGAAAGCGTCTGGGTGAGGCTCCAGCATGGTCATTGCTACAGGGGATGCTGGGGACAGATTTTAATGCAGAGTGTTTGGCCGTAAACTTCCTGCACTTGTGCTCCTTGTGTTACAGCCAAAGGGAGGCTCCCTGGTCTACACACACTTCACCTGCATCCTGGGCCATTGTTAGTCCACTTGATGCAAAACGCAGAGATGTGATGACAGTCTTACTTTATAATCACTACCTAGTGGACAAAATAAACCTTCAAACTCACCGTAGCTATCAATGTAAATGTCTTCCCTCTGCACAGCTTTCTGCTTCATCTTGGAAAACACTTTCCTTTCCAGCACATTTCCACTGTTAGAGAATGGTTTTGTTACTATGTGATTTATTTCCATATATATATATATATATATAGTACATATGCACACACATATATATATATACATATATATATGAATACTTTTGCACTGAATTATAATATAGATATCTCATATGACAGGTCTATAAAAATAAAACATCTTTTTGTCTTTATATACATATATGTGTGCATATATATATACATATATATACACACATACATATATACATACATATATTACATTTGTTTAGAGAGAGAGAGAGAGAGAGAGAGAAAGAGAGAGAGAGAAGATCAGAGAACAACTTGCAGGTCCTGGAATTGAACTCAGGTCATCACTGTTGGTGGCAAGCCCCTTTACCTGCTTGAGCCATCTTGTATCTCCTTCCCCCTTTAAAAGGAGTCAGTGTTTCCTTGAATCCTAATTCAATTATTTGTGCTAGTCTTGGTGAAGACAGGTTACACTGAGAAGAACTAGGATTGTCTTAAATTATTTAAAAATAATTACGGAGAGAGATTTTAGGGAGGGAATGGGCTGGGCTTGATGCGGAGTGGTCAGTGCTGGGGCTTTCTTTGAACAGACATGTCCTAAAACTATGTTCCACCTATCACATGGATTTCCACCTATCACATGGGTGATTCATATTCCTGTGCAGTCTGTGTTTCTGTCTGAAGCTTCTGACTTGATTCGCTCACACCCTACGGGCATAGTCAGAAGTGGTTGAGTCTCCACGGTCAGGGAGGAAGACGGCCCTGCAGCCCAGTGCGCTGCTGGCATTGGGTCATCAAACCTAGAGAGACAGTCACGTTATTCCCCACTTTATTTCCCCCCCATCAGGCGGTTTTCTTTGAACCCCATGGGGATTAAGGCAGCTTCTGGGAAGGGACAGGGACAGGGAAGTCTGTCCCCATCCCCACAGGCCTGCTGTGCAGCTCACTAAAGATGGGAGCTGGTGCCAGGCCTCACCTGATGCTGGGGGCGGGGGCGTCCCAGGATGCACTGCTGCTTTCTCAGCTTGAGACGCTGAGATCCAGAGGGGTGCACACCTATGTCACCTCTCTTCCCCAGGGTTAGGGGTGCAGGGGAAGAAAGGAAGAATTGAAGAGAAGACCGGCACCTCTTGAGGTCAGTGTGAACATGGACGGGTAGCTGGCCCAGGCACAGTGCCAGAACAAGAGAGCCAGAGCCGGCAGAGTTGTGACATGGTCACCCTCTGACGGTGCTGGTCACACAAGCCAAAGCTATCAGTGGGCTGAGGACATGAAGAAAAACCCCAGGCTTCTTTCTATACCTTCAAAATGAGCACAGTCTTCCTTCCCCTAAACATACATTTTTTTGTTACCATAATCCCTTACTTTTAAACTTGTGTGTGTGTGTGTATGTGTGTGTGTGTGTGTGTGTGTGTGTGTGTGAGATATGCTTTGCATGTATGTGGAGGTCAGAGGGCACCTGGCTGGAGTCAATTGTTCTCTTCTACCCTGTGAGTGCTGGAGATTGAACCCCCATCGTCAGGCAAGCACCTTCCCCCCCACTGAGCTCTCTCTCCTGCCCAGTTGTATATTTTTATATCAGCTCATTTTAGTAGAGAGAACACAATAGAGATCATTCACCTAACGTGAAGATCCCATCCCAGTTTCCTGTTTCTTTGTTGCTTTGTTTGTTTGTTTTTTAATAAAGATAATAATAAGCACAGGAGAGCACAGGCACTGGCTGGTTCCTCTGGCTTCAGGCCTTAGAGATTACCTTGCTTTCAAGTAGGAACTATACCGTATCCCACGTTGCACTCACCCCTTAAAGCAGCGGAGGCTGAGTGAACATGGTCAGCCCAGACTCTTAGGGAGTCGTTGTCAGAGGTGTGGTCTTGTTAGAGGAAGTGTGTCACTGGGGGTTGGGCTTTGAGGTTTCAGAAGCTCAAGCCAGGCCTAGTGAATCTGCGGCTTGCAAATCCAGATGTGGAACTCTGCGCTACTTCTCCAGCACCACGTCTGCCTGTGTGCTGTCTTGCTCCCTGCCAGGACGGTAGTGGACTAAACCTCCGAACTGTAAGCCGACCCCATCAAACGTTTTCCTTTATAAGAGCTGCCATGGTCGTGGTGTCCCTCCACAGCAATAGAGCCCTGACTAAGACAGTGACCAGAGACTGTAGAGACTCCATTTCCTGGATGACAACTCGGCAGTCTTAAGCATACCTAATTTAGTGTCTGCCGGACCGCATGGCTGTGTCCACATTCGCACCTAGAGTGCTATGACGTCCCTCCATGCTTCCATTCTATATTTGACAGCTTGGCGGATGCGGGCGGCAAGATATCCTTTAATTTTTCCTTCCAACCACTGATATAATTGACCATCTTCTGTAGGTTTCTAAATTTCTTCCTATGTGAACCGCGTGCTCATGTGTCTGAACTCTTACATTTAGTTGGTAGAGCTCCTCAGGGAAGTGATGAAACATTTAGGGGCGGGGCCACACTGGAAGGAGTGGGCCACTGGGGTGACAAGCTTTGACAGTCATAGCCTGGCTCCTTCTAGCCTGGACTTCACCACTCCTGACCTGTCAGGAGGTGAGGCAGCTCCCACTGTCACTGAGGCTGGTTCTGCCGCGGTGCCTTCCCTGACTTTTGGCTCCAGCCAACTGTGCTGGGAGACAGAAAGAATAAAGCCTCCCTCTGTCAAGAGGCTCAAGTCAGATATCTTGTCATAGTGCAAAAAGTAAGAATACAGAAAATTGGAGCAGGAAGAGGAGTCGTTGCTGAGGAGGGTTCAGCCGTTGGAAATGCGTTCCACCAGGAAGGTGAAGAGTTTGGAGCTGCTGGCTAGGGGAGCCTCAGTTTACCAGAAGCTGAGCTTGGGGACTTTTCCCGGAGGTTCTCAGAATACCAGATATCAATAGACCTGTAGAGTGCATACCATACTCTGGGGCTTCAAAGAGAATGAGAATGCCTTGGCGATTGGGCTAAAGGTCACTTAAGTTGTATTCTGGCAAAGATGATGATTAAGTTCTGCCCCTGTACTAAAAACTGGAGTGAGGCTACATTGAAAAGTAAGTAGACTAATCTGATTAGTGTCGGACATTTCAAGATGGCTTAGCGTCTAGGTATGGCCATTGCTGACCTCCTTTAGCCAGCTTTACAGGGAAAATCCCAAGCAAAACGAGGAGTAGGAAGACGTGGAAAATGTAAACGTTGACAACAAGGCGTCCATCTCTCTGGACAAACATCTGTGAATGAAAATTCTCTTAAGGTAGCTTCTGACACAGCAAAGAGACTAGAACCCTTGCAGGGACATCTTCCCTTTGCACTGGGACAATATAAATGGAGCCTGCCGGGCAAAAATTTCACTAAGTCTCCAGGGTGTTGAATACATGCTTAATTTAAAAGAAGATTGACATGAGACAGTATTGAGGAGACAGAGCTTCTGGGCTCCGACAGGACATTAGGGGGTAGGCTCTTCCGACGTGGAGGCTGCAGCTGTGGTAGAAGGTGGCAGGTGATATTCTGAGCTGGCAACACTCCCCCACACAGTGTTGGGTAGTGCTTTTACAGGTTTCAGAATGCAAGACAGGGTTGTACCAAGGTCCCAGTGAAAAACCACCAAAGGAAGGCTTCATTTCTACAAATGAAGTTGTAGCTTCATTTCTGTTGCTGTGATAAAATACCCCGGCAAACAACTATTTAGGTGGGGGAAGGATTTACTTCAGTTTACAATGAATGGCTACAGTCCATGGTTGCAGGAAGTCAGGGCAGGAGCATCACTCGCAGCCACAAACAGAGAATGTATACACGCATTTTTTTTCTTGCCGGTGCTTAGCTGGAGTTCTGCATTTTTATTCAGGTTTGGAGCACCTGCCCAGAGAATGGAGCTCCCCTCAGCTACTGGGTCACTCCACATAAATAAATTAAAACAGTCCAGACAATCCCCACAGGCCATCTTGATCTTAGTAATCCCTCGCTGACGCTCTCTTCCAGGACCCTTCTCGGTGTGTCAGATTGACTGTTGGAGCCACCATCGCAGAAGATGGTGTGTGACAGGGTCCCATTCCCTGAAGAGAGGCCCTGACAGGCTCTATGAAGTGCTGACAATGAGTCCTGAGTGGTAATGGAGACCTCTGTGTGTTGCGGTTGCTGGGCTGGGAATGTGAAATGTCTTCTGATGAAACAGAGCGCTCCAGAGTGCAGCACGGAGGAGAGCTGTGGGGGTGGGGATGCCAGGCCCCATGGGTCTTGGGTGATGCAGTGAAAAGCCCACATGACGGATGTAAAGCTGTAGGGTTGGGGGAATTGTCTTGCTTGTTGAGCCCCAGTTTCTCCATTGTGCCCTTGTATATACAGGGAGAGGGATAGAGGGGAATGTGCTTTATATATAAGAATTTCCTTCATTTTATCGGGCTAGCAGCTAAGATCTCAGATCTTAGAGCCTTGGATCTCAGAGCCCTTAGGCTCTTGAACAATGTGGGGAACTGTTTGGAAACTCTTGAAGTTGAATTGGATGAATTTTATGTTATTGGATGGTCATACATCACAGTTGAACTGTTGGAGTTTAACTGTGAAACATCTTCCAAGTCAGGGTTCGAGAGAAGTCCCATAAAAGGTCACCGGTCACGTATGCAATCAGCAAGAGCGTTTATTTCTCAAGAATAAATATTCCAGCATGCAGGGGTCTGTCATCCGACACGGTGGTGAAATAAGGACCCGGAGAGAAGCTTGCAGGCTCCTTTTAAACGTTGAGCAGGGAGGTATTTGGGAGGGTAGGCGTACTTTTGAAATGATGGGTTGGGAGGCCGCTGGAGACACAGGTTGTTACAGGATGGGTTACTGGTCAGTGGTCAGGGTGGGAGAAGCTATCCTTAGTTATCTTACGCTTGCATCAGGCTGTGGGGATTTTGCTGAATGGTTGCTCCTGAGGTGTGGCTTTCCCAAGAAATGCTTGTTAGGCTCCAGTGACCTGAAATTGAGGCCTGGCCTCTGCAGGGCCCCTTGGAGTCTGCCATGGTGTTGGCTTGGCTCTCTTACTCAACAGGTTAATATGTTTGAGCGCTTGGTCTACATATGATTGCGCAGTTTCAGGAGCTTTGGAACCTTCAGGAACTGGAGGCTGGGGTGGTTTGAAAGGAAGTGGCCTCCAGCGGGAGTGGCACTATTGGGAGGCATGGCCTTGTTAGAGGAAGTGTGTCACTGTAGCGGCATCTTTGAGGTCTCATATGCGGTAAGGCCATGTCCAATGTCTCAGATCGCTTCCTGTTGCCTTTGAGCCATGGTGTTGACCCTCAGCTACCTCTGTAGCACCATGTCTGCAGGGAAATGTTGGGTTTATAGACAGGAAGACTATGTATGAGTACTCTGCCACAAAGAAGTGTCCTTTGTCAATCCTCAATGTTCCCAAATTAATATCTTTGTGTCTTTGCCATTTTGGAGTTTTGTTTAAGGATTTTTTTTTTCACTACCCCTTAAGCGGTGACGTTATCATCTTTTAGTTTTGTATTCTCACATTCCTTAGTATTTAAACCATTGAGCGCCACACTGATGGGATTGAAAAAGGTTACAATTATAATTTTCTTTATATAGGAAGGGATTTTTTTCCTATATAACATTGTTAAATAATCTGTCTAGTACTCATTTTCTGTGTGTTAATTCAGGTCAAAATCATGGGGGGGTGTCCTTCTGTATATGTTTCTCTTATTGGTTGGTGAATAAACACTGATTGGCCAGTAGCCATGCAGGGAGTATGGGTGAGCCTACCAGACTAGGAGAATGCTGGGGAGAGGATTCAGGGAGAGGCTGCGCAAAGACACAGCATGTAGCCAAGGAAGGAGTAACAGGTCTGAGCATTCTCCAGTAAGATAAGACCACATGGAAATACTTAGATTAGTAAAAGTGGGTTAATGGTTAACAGAGAGCACTAGCCAATAAGAAGCCTAAGCCATCAGCCCATTTATAATTAATATAAGCCTCAGAGCTTTTGGGGGGGGTGCTGAAAGTGGTGCCAGACCAGGAGGGACAGAACCTCCATCTTCAGGGATGTGTGAAATTAAAAACATTTGTGAAACATAAGAGGGAGAGGAGTTTCAAGGTCCACTGACAAGAGCATGTATGTCTGGGCCATGTATGTGTTAGCGTGTTGTTAGAACTCCTGGGCACATAGCCAAAGGATTCTCTGTCCTACCACAGAGACATCCATGTTCATTGCTATTACGGAAGTAAGGAAATGGAATTACCCTAGATGTCAATCACTGACAATGAATGGATAATGAAAATGTGGCCCATCCACACAACGGAATTTTACTGTCATAAAAAAGTGAAATTTACAAGAAAACTGGATGGATCTGACATTTATAATATTATGTGAGGTATCCCAGACTCAGGAAGATAAATATCATGTGTTCTCTTTCGTATGTGTGTGTGTGTGTGTGTGTGTGTGTCGTGAGTGTGTGTCTGTGAGTGTGTGAGTGTGAGAGAGTGTGTGAGTGTGTATGAGTGTGTGTATGTGTGTGTGAGTGTCTGTGAGTGTGTGAGTGTGAGAGAGTGTGTGAGTGTGTGTGAGTGTGAGTGTGTGAGAGAGTGAGTGTGTCTGTGTGTGTGTGAGTGTCTATGTGTGTGTATGAGTGTGTATGAGTGTGTGTGTGAGTCTGTGAGAGTGTGTGGGTGTGTATGTGTGTGAGCGTGTGTGTGAGTGTGAGTGTGTGGGTGTGTGAGAGAGTGTGTAAGAGTGTGTGAGTGTGTATGAGGTGTGTGTGTGAGTGTGTATGAGTGTGTATGAGTGTGTGAGTGTGTGTGTGAGTGTGTGAGAGTGTGTGTGAGTGTGTATGAAAGTGTGTTTGAGTGTGTGTGAGTCTGTGAGAGTGTGTGTGAGTGTGAGTGTGTATGTCTGTGTGTGTGTGAGTGTGAGTGTGTGAGTGTGTGAGTGTGTGTGAGTGTGTTTGAGAGTGTGTGAGAGTGTGTGTGAGTGTGTATGAGTGTGTGAGTGTGAGTGTGTGAGAGTGTGTGAGTGTGTATGTCTGTGTGTGTTGTGTGAGTGTGTGAGTGCATATGAGAGTGTGTGAGTGTGTATGAGTGTGAGTGTGTGAGAGTGTGTAAGTGTGTATGAGTGTGTGAGAGTGTGAATGTATGAGTGAGTGTGAGTGTGTGAGAGTGTGTGAGTGTGTGAGTGTGTGAGTGTGTGAGTGTGTGAGTGTGAGTGTGAGTGTGTATGAAAGTGTGTTTGAGTGTGTGTGAGTCTGTGAGAGTGTGTGTGTGAGTGTGTATGTCTGTGTGTGTGAGTGTGAGTGTGTGAGTGTGTGAGAGAGTGTGTGAGAGTGTGTGTGAGTGTGTATGAGAGTGTGTGTGAGTGTGTATGAGTGTGTATGAGTGTGTGAGTGTGTGAGAGTGTGTGAGTGTGTGAGAGTGTGTGAGTGTGTATGTCTGTGTGTGTGAGTGTGAGTGTGTGAGTGCATATGAGAGAGTGTGTGAGTGTGTATGAGTGTGAGTGTGTGAGAGTGTGTGTGTATGAATGTGTGAGTGTGAGTGTGTGAGAGTGTGAGTGTGTATGAGTGAGTGAGAGTGTATGAGAGTGTGTGAGTGTGTGTGTGTGTGTGTGTGTGCGCGTGCGAGTGTGAGTGTCGGTAAAGTCCATGGAATTGGAATGGGACTGTGGAAAGTGTCAGTGTTGGGCCACTCTTAGCAGAAGTATAGAAGGAAACGAGAGTGGTCGAAGTCTGGCCCGAGTCTTTCCCTCCTTTTCTCTCTGTCTCTCTTCAGATTCTTACTCTGCAGCCAAGGCTGTCTTTGAATTCGCGATCCCCCTTCCTCGGCGCTGAGTGCTGGGATCACAGCGGTGACCACCACACCTGGCTTTGACCTGAAGGCCCCAACTGCTGTCCAGTGTCGGGTGTGTTTGGGTCCACCATGACGGTATTTTCTGCTCTGTTGTCCCATGACGAGAGTAAGCCTCACACTTTGTCCCCGTGAACGTCTCTTCTGGTGACATTTTACTTTGTCAAATGTAGAACTTAATTACTGTCTTTGGGATTCTCAGTGATTAACAGTTTAATTTTTGTACTATCAAGTCTTACAAACCACTGCTGTCTGCTTTTCTTTTCTCTTGAAACTGTGTATGCGATCTCTGTCTTTTGAACAGTGTGTGTTATCTTGATCATTTTTACAGAATGTCCCCCTTGCCTGGCCCTCCACGGGCACCTCTTCTTGGAGCCTGTGCCTAGGGATGACATTGTGCCAGCACAGGTGGCTGGATGAGGCATGGAGCATTGATTCACAGGGTGTACCCACGTGGAAGGACATCTTTATTACACTTTATTCAGCAGAACTTCCGTTCTGCCCCAATATTACCCCGTGGTGGTTCCTAGAAAGCTGTAGATACTTGGAGCAGATAATGACCATTTGAACACAGTTTGGGCAAAATGTTAAGAGCAGAATTTTAAAATTATCTAGGAAATACATTTATTCTGTGAAATAAACTTTGAGTTGGCCTCCTCAAAAACCCAATAGTTGGTGACTGTAAGGTCCTGAGTAGTTTAGTCAAGGCCATATTTTATTCCACAAACAGAACTGTGAGTAATTTACTTAGCAGGGTCATAAGCACATTTGGAAATTTTTGACCAAGGAGAAGGGAGAGATCCTGACGTGGACATAGTTCTGCTGGCAGAGCAGATGTAGACAGTGTGATACACCGGCAGTCTGGAGATCTGGGGATTGCAAGGGAGCATGTGTCAGCAAGACAGCAATGCCAGGCTGGGGTGTAGTCTGCTGGCCCAGCACACACATGGCCTGTGTTCCATCCTCAGCACCACCAAAATAAATAAATAACTCCCGAGATCCAGCTCCTGGAAACACTCTCCTGGTCTAATCAGAATCCTGTCCTGGGCCGTCCTGAGCATGTCTTCTGTATGCTGTGAGTGTGTCTGTGTGTCTGACTGCATGTATGTGTGAGTGAGTGTGTGTCTTTGTGTGTGTGTGTCTGACTGTGTGTCTGTCTGTGTGTCTGTGTGTCTATGTGTGTGTGTATGTGTGTGTGAGTGTGTGTGTCTGACTGCGTGTCTGTGTGTGTGTGTGAGTGAGTGTGTGTCTTTGTGTGTGTGTGTCTGACTGTGTGTGTGAGTGTGTGTCTTTGTGTGTGTGTGAGTGTGTGTCTTTGTGTGTGTGTGTGTCTGACTGTGTGTCTCTGTGTGTGTGTGTGTCTGACTGTGTGTCTCTGTGTGTGTGTGTGTCTGACTGTGTGTCTGTCTGTGTGTCTGTGTGTGTGAGTGTGTGTGTGTGTGAGTGTGTGTGTGAGTGTGTGTGTCTTTGTGTGAGTATGTGTGTGTGTCTGTGTGTGTGTGAGTGTGTGTGTCTTTGTGTCTGTGTGTGTGTGTCTGTGTGTGTGTGTGTGAGTGTGTGTGTCTTTGTGTCTGTGTGTGTGTGTCTGTCTGTGTGTGTGTGTGTGTTGTCTGACTGTGTGTGTATGTGTGTGTGAGTGTGTGTGTGTTGTCTGACTGTCTGTGTGTGTGTGTTTGAGTATAAGCTGCTCTCAGAGAGCCCTTGTGGGCTGACACGGGGCTCCACTCCTGAGCTACACGAGCAGTTGCCGACTCTCACAGCTTTGAGACAGGTATGGCTGTTTGTGGCCTTTCCCTGTTGAACACTCTTAACTCTCAGCCCACGCACTGACCTCTGCTCACCCTCTGTGGCAGAATCACACAGGAGTGACGTGGTCTAGACAGATTTTCAAGACTGGAGTGCTTCTTGCAGACAGGGATGGGACAGCTTCGAATGTGACCCAGCTGTCTTTTCCCTGGGTGGCCCAGACTGCCGCAAGCCTGACCCTGACTCTCAAAGTAGCTTAAAATTGCTGCTGAAGTCTTTAATTAGAAGAGTAGAGACAATTTTATAACGTTGCTTACATGAACAAGAGGTCATCCGACTGAGCAGGAATACCAGGAGGGCCTGGCCTGATGATTTTGGTTTTTCAGGGCCCAAACCAGACTTTCAAGTTCTCATTTCCTCTTATAGTTCTGCTAAGAGTAACCCAGACTACAGCCAGCCAGCTCTCTACCTTCCTCAGCCTGGGATGAGGTTGATTAGGGCCATAAATGTCACCTTGACATAAATGTATAAAAATGGAAACAAAATCTCAAACCTGTTCTGCATGTGGTAGTGATTTACAGCAACTAACAATTTGGGGGAGCTGGAATAATGTTATGGGGAGATGTGAAACATGCAAAATAGAGAAGACATTCAACCAAAAATACCTGTGTGTTGCCATGACAGAGACAGGCTGACCACACCGTGACAGGCAGGGCTAGGCATTTGCCAGACTCTAACCCATGTGGGAACCTCAGCATCTCCGTGACCATAAACAGTCAAAAGCAATGACAAATGTACCACACACATGTTTTTAATGGGATTTATTTATTAAATTCAGGGTTTAATAAATGAAAATAATATTGTAAAATTCTAATCAGACCCCACAAGCAGCAGGAATCCTCCTGTATCCTGCCTAATGATGGAATTAAGCTTAGCTCATTATTATATAGTCAGATACCACACACACACACACACACACACACACACACACACACACACACATACACACACACACATACACACACACACATAGACACACACACACACACACATACACACAGACACACAGACAGACAGACAGACAGACACACACACACACACACATACACACACACCCCACACACACATAGACACACACACACACAGACACACAGACACACAGACACACAGACAGACACACACTCACACACACACACACAGACACACACACATACACACACACAGACATACACACACACACCCCCCACACACATACACACACACACACATACACACAGACACACAGACACACAGACACACAGACAGACACACACACACACACACTTACCCCTCCACTCTCACACATACATACACATGCATACATACATGTGTGATGGGGGATGTCCTTCTGTATGTTGTGAATATATGTGTCTCTTATTAGTAAAGCTGATTCGACCAATGAACAGGCAGAATTTAGCCAAGCAGGAAACCCAAACAGGGACAGAGAATGGTAGTAGGCAGAGTCAGGGAGATGCCGTGTATCTGCCAAGGAAGCAAGAGGTCCAGGCATTCTCTGGTAAGCCAAGACCACGTGGAAATATATAGATTGATAGAAATGGGTTAATAATTAAGAGAGAAGTAACCAATAATGGCCTGAGCCATCAGCCAAAGAGCTTAGAGTTTATAATTAATATGTTTGGGACTGAAGGGCTGTAGGGTAGGGCCTGGCAGGACAGAAACCTCTGTCTACATATGTGTGCACTGTAGCACTCTAACACACACACACACACACACACACACACACACACACACTGCAACTTTTGTAGCTACACTTGGGGAGGAGTAAGTGACTTAGGAGATTATGGGCTGGAGAAGAAAATCTTAAGGGCTTTTTAGATTTTTGGACTAGGTCCATGTCAGTGTGTGTTGTAGACGCCAAACCAAAGCCAGGGTTGTTTGGTCTGGTAAAACAGAAATCAACATATGAGGAGAGCCAAATGCGCAACATTTGTTGTTTATTGCAGTTGTTTTAAAAGAAAATTGAAGATTTTTATCTACTTAGTATGCACCTTACTGTTTTTCTGTTTTTAGTGTTTATCCTGTCGGTCAACAGAGAAAACACTGAGTTGTTTAAAAAGCAAAAATCTTAATTATCTAGTGACAGCTCTAAAATGCCTTTGCCATGGTAAGTTGATGGGAGATGTCATTCTGTAAATGTGTTTCTCTTTTTGGTTAGTGAATAAAGCACTGTTGGCTAATAGGAAGACAAGATAGGTGGGACTAGGAGACAAGGAGGATTCTGGGAGATGTAGTAGGAGATTCAAGATACAGACTTGAGAGAGAAAGAGGTCCGGGTCCTCTCTCCGGTAAGAGAAGACCACGTGGAAATTCTTAGATTGATAGAAATGGGTTAATATTTAAGACACAGCTAGACATTAAGAAACGCTAGTAACTAGCCTACAGCTTTTGTATCTAATACAGCGTCTCTGTGTTATTGGGGCTGATGCAGCTGTGGGACCAGGCTGGCGGGAAAAGCTGCTCATAACATCAAGTCACATGTAAATGGAATTCTTAATTGGCCTAAGTTAAAAAAAAAAATGGTCTAGCGTCAGAAATAGAGGAAAATGCTGAGAGATCACAGCGTAAGTCACGCCACACTTTTCCCCCCTCGTGTCTGGGCAGACAAGAGAGCGAGCTCCTGTTTCTCCCCGCTTATATCCTGTTTCTGCCCAGCTACCTCACGTCCCACTCCAGTACTGTGTGTCACCCGGACACTTGCTGCCCTTAGCTGTTGGCGTCACCTCTAGCTGCCGCCTCCCCTGTTTGCTTCGCTTCCTTCCTTTCTACCAGCGGGGTTTCTCCACGCGACTCCCATTGCTTCTATGATCAATCATGCATTTGTTTCTTGACACGGGAGGTAAAATCCCAAGCTCTCGCGTGCGGTATCTGGTGTCTAAACTGTGTCCTGTGTGTTTGCATTCAGGTTTCTCGTCTAATACCCCACTTGGGTACCATACCCCAGCCGTTCTGTGTTGCCTTAACTCACCCAAATGTTGACCCGTATATTTTGCAGGCATTCTTGCAGCCTGTCTAACACCTGATTGGTTCTTCATAGACAGCGAAGTTTGGGGACAGTCTCACTATATGCCTAGTCTGTGTACCTCCTGCCTCAGTCTCCTCGTGCTATTACAAGTGTGGGACGCTTGACAACCCCCTGGTAACAGGTAGTTGTTGGAGGAATGAACGGGGATTGAATGATGATTCCTTCCTTTGCTGCCATCACCTTTAGATCTTCGTCCCTGACATTCTGGAGGGCCTCCTGTTTCTGTTTTTCATGCCCTTTCCCACATGGCAGTTACAGGGGCCTTGAGTTGTCATCTGTTTTCAATGATGCACAGATTTTATTTATTAACTTATTAATTAGAGACAAAGTGATATTTTTTGAAAAAAAAATGATGTCTCCCCGATATTCAAGATGAGACAGAGAAGATTCATAAATATTTGGAAGCCTGCTTAGGAGGTGTGTGTATGTGTGTAAGAGTATATGTATGTGTGTATGTATGTGCATGTGTTTATGTATATATGCACGTGTATATGTGTGTGTATGTATATGTATTCATGTGTATGTATGTGTGGATGTATATATTCACGCATATACATATGTGTACTTGTATGTGTGTATGTGTATTTAAGTGTGTGCATGTGTGTGTGTGTGTGTGTGTGTGTGTATGTGTGTGTGTTGGGGGCTATAAAATATCTATGGATTAAATACAGGCAGGACTCCAATGTCAGAGTAGGACTTGAGACTTTTTCACAGGATGTTTGATATAGCTACCACACCAAGATATTTTATGTGAGATTTCTCCATCAGTGGCACGCAAATCAAGCGAGGATGAGGCAGATAAGATATAAAGCTATAAGAATATAAAGAGAGTGCAAATATATAAAAATATATACTAGTACAAGCAGTATTGAGAAAAACTTGGCAATAATAAAGTTAACAGTAGACCTTTGAAATATTTTATTTATTAGTGTGTGTGTGTGTGTGTGTGTGTTTGCAAGTGTTTTCATGCCTGGGAGTGCACATACCACAGCACAGGTGTGGGGGCCAGAGGGAAACTTTGTATGTTGTCTCCATTCCTTTTTAACTGAGCTCTGGGGTTTGAGCTCAGTTCGTTAGGCTTTCGAGCAGGCGCCTTTCCCGGGGTTTGGGCTCAGTTCGTTAGGCTTTCGAGCAGGCGCCTTTACTGGCTGAGCCATCTTGCCAGGCCTTTTGTAGATACTGATGATGCTTCTACCCATGTTCATGGGATTTGATAAAGGTTTCGCCTCATGAAGGGCAATGCTTTCGCTACTACAAAAAAGCAAACAAAAAACAAAAAACAACAAAAAACCTTGAGTTTGTTGTGTCTATTTAAAACATAAGGAAAGAGGGTAAAATTCTTTCTGCCTGTGTCCTGATGTTATGTACTTAGCAGAGGTGAGGTCCCACTTCCTGTCAGTGACCGCCCCACGCAGAACGGTCCCGCTGTCCCCACGCCCGCACTTCCTTTAGAGTTTCTTGTTTCTGTTGCTTCATTTTTATCTTCAGATCTCTTATAACTCATGTTACTGTTTCTCCTCTCAAAATCTGTTCCTTTTCTATTCTCTCTGCCTTTTCCTTTCTATCCTTTCCTTCTCCCTTCTGTCTGGGTTATTTGAGCCAGTGCTCTGGTCCAGGAAATCTGCCTTTCTTGGAGGACTCTCCTGGGCACGGGGTAAGAAGTTACCCAATTGCAGAAGGGGAAGACAGGTAGACACGTCAGTAAGCACAATTCTAAGGATGGAGAAATTAGCCTAACTCTCCACTGGCCCAGGAAGCCAGAAGTTTACATTCCAGACCCTGCCCTCAGCCAGACACTCCTTGCGGCTTACCTGACTTTGTAAACTGCTTGTGAAACCCCCGCCCCAGTGACCTAACCTAACTGCCACTTGTCACCCCACCCAGGAGCCCACGCAAATGCAGACCTCCAGGGCTATACAAAACTGATTGGTCTGTAAAGCGCGGGCTTGGATGGTTTAAATAGATTGGTCCGCACCGCATGGGCTCTGGATGCTATGAGATGATTGGTTACGATGTGTGGGCTTTGATGTAACCCTATGAAAGCTGTCTCAATTCTGTACTCAGAGTCCTCAGTCCTCTACCCCTGCATAGTATATGACTGTGGGCCCCAGTGCACTTGGAATATAAATTCCTCATGCTTTTACAACAAGACTGCTTCTCGTGAGTGATTTGGGGGGGGTGCCTTTCCTGAGTCAGGGCGTGAGGGTCCACGCTCTGCGGGTCTTTCACAATCACCTGTTCTTCATGTCAGCTAGAGGAACCACCTCCTCCCCAGGCCTCCTTCCTCCTCTGTCAGGAGGCAAGCAAGAGTGAGCTTGACCTCCCCTAGGCCCCAGGGGAGTGTGGCACTCTGTCACCTTGCTGGCCATACCCAGGATGTGTTTTCTGTGGGGAGAAAAGCCAAGTGAATCCAGGCCAGGGCTCCAGCATCTCTGTCTTGCTCTTCTGAAATAAGGAAAATCAGACCCATCTAGGATATTTTTAACTAAGTCCAGAATGGGTGTGTTTTATTCTAAAATTGGAAGATAAGATGCAAACAACAAAAATGTAATTCTGGTGAAAACTGGAGCACTAATCCGTGGTCAGGGATCCGAGGTCCTGGGGTAGCACAGGTGGTTTGCATTACGTCTGTCTGACTGCTGGTCGTCTCCTGAGGAATAGAGAACCAAGAGTTTTCCTTCAGTGTCGTAGACACGTAAGATGCTTCTCACCTGTGTTACTCTACTAAGCAGCAATAGAGAAAATGCAAGACGAGAAGCAAGTGCAGTGGAATGCTAACTCTTGTCCCTAACCCATCCCAGATCTACCCTGCCTCCCTCTCCTCACGACTTCCTGTGTCCGTTTCTGTTTTACTAACCTATCAGCTCCAGGCAGCACTGTCCATATATTCTCCTGTCTGTGAGGCCATCCACTGGGGCATTCCCCACCCACCGGGAGTTACATGGTTAAAAAAAATTCCAACTGTCCCTCCCTGAGAAGATGTCAACTATCCATAGCTCTTCATTTAGGGACGGGGCTCACAAATGTCCTCCCACTCCAACATTAGGGCATTTTACATGTATGTAAGTATAAGTAACTTTATTTCCCTTTCCAGTCTGAACGCCATTTATTTTTTATTTTTAGGCCGATTACATGATCTTATGGAATTGTGGTAGATAAACCAGAAGTGAAAAGAGGGCATCTCTACCTCGATTTCTCCTGCTCTTTGTGGGAGACAGCCAGCTCCTCGGCCTTCTGCCCCAAGGTCCCACCATCTCCCAACAGAGTGCCAGCTGCAGACCGCGGCACTCATACCCAGAGCCTTGGCATTTCACCCTGGAGTCCTAGTACCTGCTTCACTGAGTACTTTACCAAACATGGCTGTGAAGCATCGTCTAAATTCCTCTGTATCTCTTAAAACGATCATGTGACAGTCTGCCTCCATGACTTGTCAAGGTGATGATGACAGTAAACATTTTCCAGTATTGAACAATCGTAATTTGATTAGATTCTAATTAGATA
>JANBXA010000737.1:4715000-4800000 GCA_030556225.1 Cricetiscus sungorus | reverse complement strand
ATGTACACCTACACATATGCATGCACACAGCACAAACACCCGTGCACACTCAATTATCAAATCATTGCATGTACCCGTATGTATTTGATCTTCTTACTCATTTATGACTTATTGTTTTCAAGAGATAGAATAGGAACTAACTTTTCTAAAATAAATGTAAAACACTGAGAGCTTGGTAACTCGCAGTGGTTATGAAATCTGGAATGAAGGAATCTTTATAGCAAGTACATTAAAGTATCAACTGGATATTTTTCAGGCGACGATCCTGTGATTACCTTAAAAATTCTGCCTTGTGAATGCCAGAGCCATGGCTGTTCCCTTGGTATGGCAGCTTTTCATGGTATAATTTACTATAATTTGTGTGGACAAGGATTATAGAAGAGCTTTTACAATTAATTCCTCAAATATGAGTTTACAGCAATAAAGTGCGACCAAATTTAATGATTCATGCTTAAGAAAACAACGATTAATTATAGTTTCAAAGAGAGCAATTTATTTTCTAGCCATTCAAAAACATGAACAGCCTTCTGGCTGTCATCTGGGGTTTGTATGGAGGGAGATGTCTTGCCAACATGTCTGTTGACTTATTTGAGGCTCAGTGTTCATGAGGATGTGTATAGAATGACTTGATGTTCTGAAGGCTGATCAGGGTCGTAACAAACCAAAACCATGCTTAATACCTAGCCCCTGTAGGCCCCTCAAGCTTCAGACTGTTTTTCCTAATAAATTGCTGGTAAAGGTTTGCTGTGATAGATATTTATAGCTCAAGGTGTTCCCTGACTACAATGCAGCGTTTTATGTGGTGAGAGACTCATAGGTTTTGAAGGACAAAGAAAAGTCTATTATAGCCCTGGTATTAGCCTCCATGCTGGTTACCTTCACAAATACCGTTTTTACCATAAAAATCCGTATCATGAGGCTATAGATGTAGCTCAGGAGAAGGGTGTTTGTTAGGTCTTGGGTACCATCTCCAATACTGTTCTTCGGTCCTGGGACAGAAATTGAGGAAAAGGGGAATTTAGGCTCTTGCCTTCTATGGAAACATTTTATGGGATAATTTTAGGGGGGGGAGCCACGCAGTGCTGCACGAGTTCTCTGAATGGACTGGATAGTATAGACAAGAAACGACCAACTAGACATTTCCTCCTGTCTCGGTTTCTATTATAGTCATTACCAAGTTCACGAGCCTTGTGCCTGGCACAGCCCCACGGACAGCCTGCTTCCTTTTCTTTCAATTTCCCTGTTTTATGTGTGGGGTATGCGTGTGTACACATGTTTGTGTGTGTCTGTGTCTGCTGGGATGCATGCTCATGCCTTTGCAGGGTGTATTTCTTGCTCTGTTTCACATCTCTTTTGAGGCACGGTCTCTCAGGTCGCAGCAGGGGGCGACTTATCTCTCCTACAAAGCACCTGCTTTCCATACAGAGTCATCCCCCAGCCTGAGCCCCACCTCCCAGAGACTCTGCGACACTGGCAGCTCATTAGGACTCTGTGGCCCAGCTTTCCCGTCTTCGAAAGAGAAGCAATGGTTGCCTCGGTTGTCATTCAAAGAGTCACAAAGCGAAAACACTTTAAAGGAACTTAGAAAAGCACATCATTCGGGGTAAACTTCCAACGAATCTTAGCAATTTCTAGACTTACATAATCACAGCAGTCTACAAATAAGGGTAGACTCAGCGAAGAAGAGCGAAACGTTTCAGAAGTGGCACCGACAGCACTGCCTTTTCTCAAAGGAGCATCATTTCACAGTAATGATCACTAGCGATTTCCTGGGACAAACAACCAGATTTAGTCCCTCTACTCCACTGAGCTGTTTGCCAGCACACTACCAGTCATTACTGCTTGCCAACAGCGAACAGGGATCCCGTGTCTCGCAACCTTGCCAGCATCTTATTTTCTCCGATTTAGTTTTTAGGTAATAGCCATCCTGACGAGGGTAGGTTGCAATTGAAAAGCGGTTTTAATTCATGTTTCTCTGAGGGCCAAATATGACGAACTATAGTCCTAAGAAGGACTATCCATTAATATTTCTTGTTTTTGGCACTCTGTATTCACAACCAAAGCTCATTTTTAGTTCTTTGTATTTTTTGTATGTGTACCTACACATACATACTTATGTGTATATATTTGCATATTTTAGCTCTTTGTATAGTTTTAGATTTTAATCTCTGTTGGAATAATATCTGCAGAGGTTTCCCCATTCTACAGATCACCTCTTCAATCCATTGAGTTTCCAACATGGAATATGAAAGTGGGGGTTAGG
Source organism: Cricetiscus sungorus (assembly GCA_030556225.1). Classification (NCBI taxonomy): domain Eukaryota; kingdom Metazoa; phylum Chordata; class Mammalia; order Rodentia; family Cricetidae; genus Cricetiscus; species Cricetiscus sungorus. The sequence goes on along the minus strand of JANBXA010000737.1, from coordinate 4,797,737 downwards.
ACTACTAAACTTGGAAAGACTTAAATGGGGTTGGGATGGGGGTGAAGCTTAACAAAAACTAAGGCTGTATGAGAAAACTATATAGGAACCTACTAAACTGAACTAATAAACCGACCAAACTAAACTTACAGTTTAAAACTAAATTTCAGAGTTTGAGTGTTCTGTAACGGGGGTGTCATGATAATGTATATTGGTGAAATCATGACAGTGCTGCTCTCAGAAATCAGAGACATTGAAACAAGAACCCCGTGCCAAGAGCAGGATTCCCCCTTCTCAGTCCAGGATCAAAGGCATTTCAGAAGAACAAAGGCTACCGTCATCGCCCTTGGTTGCCCACCAGGACTAGATGATGAGACCATTTTGCTGAAGGCACTATAGCTTTTGTTACAGAACTCAGAGAAATCAAGATGGCCCTGGGCTGGGGACTCCCTTGTGGCTGGCATATTGGAAGGCGCTATGTAGGTGGCTGGAGGAGGACAATTCACTTACAGTCTCAGCAGCTGGGGAGCATGTGCAGTGTCAAGTTAACCCCCCCCCAGGCAGATATGCCACTAGTGTGATAGTGGTAAGACTATTTTAGGGATAACCAACTGGTTTGTGGTTGGACTTGAGTCCTGCTCCATGGGAGGGGATACGTGCTCGGTGCTATATTCCTGGTCACAGCCCCTGGCGGGGGGGGACATGGGCCCAAGCGAGGAGCCCACTTCCATTGATTCTTACGTGGTCTTGCTGTCAAGCTGCCTTCCAAGCATGCTTGGCCTGAAGATGAGAAAGGCTGTCAGCCTGGGGAGAGGCATTTCCTTTGTAGAGGGTGAGGGCTTATGTGACTCATATCTGGTGACAGTGTTGAGAATAAGTGACTGATGAATGTTCAGCCTTACGTGGGACATCTGTATCCCAACCCTTCCTCCCAAAGTCTCGGGAAACCTCAAAGAAAGAATTTAAGGGCTGAAGGCTAGAGACAAGTGCCTTGAAACCCTGCCACCCAGAATGGGCTGTTCATTGTGGGTAGCTGAGGTGATCATAACGTGTCATTCCTTCTTGCAGAGCCTTTGGCTGGCAGTGCTTGCTGGAGGAGGCTGTGCTGGATAGCTTCATGTCAACATGACACAAGGGACAGTCATCAGAAAGGAGGGACCCTCAATTGAGAAAATGCCTTCATAAGATCTGCCTGTAGACATCGAGCCTGTAGGGCGTTCTCTTAGTTAGTGGCCAATGGGGGAGGGCCCAGATCTTTCTGGGAGGCTCCATCCCTAGGCAGGTGATCCTGGGTTCTATAAGGAAGCAAGCTGAACAAGTCACAGAGAACAAGCCAGTAAGCAGCACCCCTCCATGGCCTCTGCATCAGCTCCCGCTCTGCTTGAGTTCTTGTCCTGACTTTCTCCAGTGATGAACTGTGATGTGGGAGTGTAAACCAAACGAACCCTCTCCTCCCTACGTTGCTTTTGGTCACGGTGTTTCACAGCAGAAATAGCAACCATAACAACAACAAGGGTGTATCATTTTCTTTAATGGCAGCTCTTCTGGGGGTGGGGAGCTAAGTTAGGAAGAAGTAATTTAAAGCAAAAGTAATCAGGTAATTAGAAAAATATAATTTTGTCAAGATGAATTGTATTTATTCTTGTTTATTGGAAATAAAAAAATAAAAGCAAACAGACAGAGTTCTGTTTCTCCAGTCTCCTTTTAAAATTTTATTCTTTTGATTTTTATTTTGCTATTTTGATTTTCTCTTTGCCCATGATGTTTAAATCTATCAATACTTTGTCTCGTTATTGTCAATTAACATAAACATAAGCTTATACCATATTAAAAGTCATGATTGATAAACTAAGACACGTGTAATAATAGGCTTTCTCTTGAGCTACCAGCCGGCTCCAAAATCATGACACTGAGACCTATTAATGCTAATGAGACCTAATGAATGCTCAGACTTCCTTTAGGCTTGTCCCACTACCTCTAACAACTTATATTAACCTGATTCTCTTCACCTATGTGTTACCTCAGGGATTTTTACCTTTCCTTCATTGTTTATGTCCTATTCCATGTCTGGCTAGCCCCAGACATCACCCTCTCTTTCTACCTCATTCCCCACTCTCTTCTCTCCTGCCAAGCCTAGATTGCTCTCCCTACTTAATCTCTCTGTGTGCCAGCCCAGCCCAGCCCCCTATTGCCTAGCTATTAGCCATTTAGCAGCTTTTTATTAGACTAATGGGGTGTCTTAGTCTGGTAAGGAAACACATCTTTATATCATTAAACAAATGCAGTATAAACAAATGTAGCACACCTTTACATAGTTTAAGTAATAATCTGCAATATAAACAGATATAACAACATCTTTACATAGTTAAAGCAATGTTCCACAACATTCCCTCCTCCTTGCCTAAATAAAAAGGAAGGGTTTTGACTTTAACATAGTAAGACTATATACAATAAGAAACAGTTACTAAGTAAGAATTACATTTACGATATCCAGTACCTTTGTATTTGGCAAATTCAGAGAAATCATTCTATTATCTATTCTATCTTGATGAGTCCAAAACTCTGTACCTAAATTATCTTCTATTATAGCTAAGAAAAGCTATAATCATAACTATCTAATCTTCAACTGTAGGGAGCCGTTACAAGTACCGTTGGTAGACAGGAGAGATGCGCATGCGCTGGGTAACTGTCAAACCCTGGGTCCCTGCCTCTCCCGTGGCGTCATATGGGCCGATGAGCAGCAGCCAGTCAGGGGGTGACACGTCCAAGGCAGAGGCTGCTAGCCTATATAAGGGATGGGTTTTGTGTGTTTGGGGTCTCTCTGTCCTGTTAGCTTATGCTCTCCCTCTCAAGAGCATTAAAGCTTTACTGCAGAAGGATCCTGAGTGTGCCGCGTCGTTCTTGCTGGCGAGACCGTAGCGCGGGACATTCAACTCCATCAGAGACCTCAGAAGAATATACTATTACCTGCGTAAACAGAAAGTTAATTGCAAGCAACTTCCTAAACTATAGAAATGAGAGAGACATCTGACTGTCTGGGCAGTTACCCAAGGTTCCTCTGTAACACTGGGATAACCACCTCTGGCCTATCTGACAGAGTTTTCCGTGAAGCAGGAATTTTGAAGGACTGTCCAACCTTGTCTTGGAAAAGTTTGGTAGTCTTTTTCCTTGTGTCCTGCTTGTCCAGTTTGTACAGCACACTGTCAGCAGTGAAGGCAAGGGCAGTTTCTTGCCCAAATGGCTGTATTTGCCACAATGAAAGAAAAATCTGTATGGAGGTTGTTCAATGCCCATCTCCCTTTTATGAAGTATATTGATGCTGACAGGAGCAGACATGATTCACTTTCATGAATAGCTTTAGGTTATGAAATATTTTAAATGCTATATTCTGAAGACCTTTGAAGCATTTGAAGATCACCCGTCTTTCTAAATAAATCTGTTTAACCTTGAAATCATACTTGATATGACTATAAGTATGATTATTATAGGCGACTAACTTTCATGTCCTAATTGTACATTACATTTTTAAATGAGCTGCATATGCACGGTACCCTAAACAAGAGTAGAAACATACATACAGTATAATAAAAATAATTTAAGATTTATATCAATATACCATATAAAATATTTGAGGTTAATAGTTGTTAATAGTTGTTGTTGTTTTTTTAATCCTATATTCTTATATCCCTACTAAATGATGTCAAACAGCAGTAACATTGAATGAACAAAAACTACCCACCGTACTTCTTAGGAATGCGGGCATTGTGTTGTCTAGACTGCTTTCTGTTGTTAGGGGCAATGACACCTCCAGAGGACTCTGAGAAAGTTGAGATAATGGTCAAGTCCTGGGAGAAATGGTTGTAAGATTTGTTGTCAGAACTGCTCCCGTGCAGAGGGATCCATATATATGTCACACGTCTTGTAGCTTTTTCCTGGTTTCTTTCTTTATGTCTATAGCCAAGATTTTCAGGGGCATCTTCCTCGACCAAACCTGATGTCTATCAACCTCGAAGGAATCCACAACATTTTGTTTCCTGTGGAAACAAAACAACCTCTTCCCCAAATGCAACACATTTTCTGAATTCCATTTTAAGGTCAGGGTACCCCTAAAGCGTCTAGGCTGGTTTAACTCAGCGGTGTCTCAACAGCACTCAAGAAGTTCAAAATTTAAAGTTCAAACACCACACAGGATCCAGGTTCCCTGTGTATTTCCCATCTTAAGAGGGATTTTTTTCTTTTATATCACTTTACTCTCTTTATAAAGTTTTATTATTTATAAACCATTTTTTTTCTATGACTGTCTATACCCATTTATTTTCTTTCTCAGGCCTATGCACAGTTTTCAATACACAGGCCTTTTCCATCTGGACCTGTCTTTACTGCGTGTTTCTAGCATTTTCTGAATGCGTGAGCTCAGCCTTAGACTGCTAAGTGGCTTTATGCTGGCGACAGGCTCTGCCCTGCTCAGCTCTGTGAGAGCCAAGTGTTATACCCCTGTGAGCCTGGCCAAGAGCCGCACCACTGGGAGCTGCATTCAACCACCCCAGTTCTAGGAAGTTGGTGCCTGCGTTGTGGAAGGCATTTTCAGTTTTTACTTAGCTTTTTGCTTCTGCTTAATGTGCTTGCTATTCAAGTACTTGCTGCAAAGCAGAGCCTCTTAAAGATCAATATCCATTTTTTTTCCTTTTCTATTTTTAGCTTTCTCGGGGCCCTATGTGAAAAGTTGGGCCCCACATTGGAACAACAAATGTAGCAGGCTTTGTAAGACAAAGGAGACTCGATATTAGTTACAAATGCTCAGCCTCAGCTCTGTGTCTGGCTGGCTGGTGGCTGCCCGGCTGCCGGGCCCCAGACATCTCTTTCTCTTTCTCCCTCTTTCTCTTCTCTCTTCTGTCCTGTCAAGCTTAGATTCCTCCTCCCACTTATTCTCTCTGTTCACCAGCCCTCCCTACCCCCACTACTACCTGGCTGTTGGCCATACAGCTTTTTATTAGATCAATCAGGTGCCTTAACCAAGCAAGGCAACACCGGTTTCCATCATTAAACAAATGCAACAGAAACAAATGTAACACATCTTTGCATAGTTAAAATAATATTCTGCAACATAAACAGATGTCACACACCTTTGCATAGTTAAAGTAATGCTCCACAACGTGCATGGAAGAAGACAGAATTTTTGTAGCTTGTAATTCTTGCTGTCATTTTTTAATATATAATTAACTACTTAATCCTATACAGTCATAATTACTGTATGCGTATAATACATTTTCATATCTAGCAAGCCTTGGCTGTTCCTGGCACTGTGAATTTCTATATACTATTAGGGATAGCATTCAAAATTTGCATGCACACACTATCCCATGCGCGCGCGCGCACACACACACACACACACACACACACACACACACACACACACACAGTTTAGGTTTTAGATGGAGTGCATTGAGTCTGTAGCTCAACTGAGGTTAATTGACATTAAAATACTACTTCTAAGCCCCAGTGTGCTTATGTTAATGACGGAATTATTTAAAGATGTTCCCAAACCTATCACTGTATGTATTTAGTTCCACCTCCTTTGCCTTTTTATCTGGAGGCTGCTAACAAATGAGGATTCAGATTGTTGAAGGGCTTCCTCTCTGAGAAAGCTCCGGGACAGGCCTGTGTCTCTGACACTGGTGTAGCTGAGCCAACCTTCTCTTCTTGAGTGCTTCCGTCCAAGGCTTCATTTTCTCGGCGGTTCACACCTTAGCGCTGTTTCGTGAGCAGCATTGGTGGGCACACTCCAAAGAAGCCCAGCGTGGCATTCCTGCCTCTTTCTGCGTATGCAATCCACTTCATCTAATTAACCATTGTTGGGATTTGCACACAGTATCCTCAGCTCTCCTTTCCTCTCTATGGCAATCCTTGTTTTTTCTTTTACTCATTTGTAAAACTGGGTTAAAGTTTTAAAAAAAATAAGTTCATGTTCTCTTAGGCTAATTCAGAAAGTATAAACAATATTTCTGGTCTATTTTTTTCAGTTGCCATGGTAACTAGGGCATGAATTCTTACCCATCAATATTTAAGGTCAATTCCTTCATCTCCCACGCAGGTAATCCATGGATTTTGCTTGGGACACTGAACTCCAATATCTCTCTCCCATCTTTAAACTCAGTGCTATTGTGGACTTTTCACCTTTAAACATACACATAGCATCTTAACTACTTTTGTCTTTTTTTAAATTACTATTTAAATTTGAAACAAGCTTGTTTTACATGTCAATCTTTGAAATAGTTTTATTGAGTTCATATTTATTACTTTATTTGAAGTTCTTTTCTGTTTCACCTATTTGGGAATCATTCCACCAGAAGACTGTCCTTACAATTTCCTTTAACGCGAGCTTGTTGTAGAGAAACGTGCTGTGTGCTTAGAATCTGCTTTATCCTCACCCTTGAAAGTCATTTTCTCCAAGCACAGCACAGAGCTGCTGAGCCTCCTCCTCCTCTCATCGCACAGGGCGTGGTCTGGGCCTTCTCTTCTGCTTCTCATCCCTCCTCCTAGAAAGTCCCCAGCCGGCTCTGCTCCCTCGGGAACTTTCTCCTTTCTTTTCTTGGGATTCCTGCAAGACATTCTCTTTAGAATTCTATTAAATCCTTTCCTTAATGTAGATATGGAATTATCTCCCTATCTTATCAAAGACTATGAGGCTTTCTCTCCCCTCCCCTCTCCTTCCCTCCCCTCCCCTCTCCTCTCCTCCCCTCTCCTCTCTCCCCTCTTTTCTTCTTTCTCTACAGTTCACACCCTTGAGTCACAGAACACAGGTGGAGGTGGGGTGAGAGGCCATTCTGCAGCACTCAGTTCCCTTCCTCCACCTTGCCAGACCTTGGGATCAAGCTCAGGTCGTCAGTCCTGTCAGCAGACACCTCTCCTGGCTGAGTTATCTCTCCAGCCCCTACCACACTTTTTTCACACAACTGAATCATGTCTTTCAACTGCAGAAAATTCTCATCCCTTCCACATAAGGTTTCTGCCTCATTAACTTTCTCTTTCCCCTTTGGCTGGGTGAACATGCTATTCTCTGAACACCTGTACTTTTCTGATGTATGTTTGATTGTTCTGCTGGATACTTTGCATCTGGATAATTTTTTCAAACCAGTTTTTGTAGAATGAAAACACCCCAAGGACAAGGATTAAGGCAGCTTCACCTGTTGCCACACCCCCAGTACAGAACAGAACACCTAACTCATTCTCAGTGTTTCATAGATGCTCGGTGCATGAACAGCTCAGCACCCCAGCTGTACTTGTACCTGAGGGTTAACCCCTCAGCACGAATGGGACATCAACTCAAAGACTATTCAAAGAACTGAGTAGTGACAAGAATTAAAGGATGTCAGAAAAAGATTGCAGATTATATCATGAACAGTTTTATGTCTTCACAGAAAACCATTTTCCCTTTTTGTCCAAGGCAGAAATCACTCATTTTCTCTACATAATCAGCTGCAAGATAAAACATAATGAATAGTGTTTGGTATGTTGGCCAGCAGTCAACCAGCGAAACACACCCCAAGATACTCAAGCAGCCCTTAGAGGTTCTGCTAGACAATGTTCCAGGAAGCCATCAGAAGAACATGTGGTCTTCTTTTTGATTTATTTATTTTAAAAACTTGGATAGTTTTATAATAATATAAACATAGTGGCATGTATACAAGATATCCTAGAGCTTGCAATGAGCAAAGAAACCCTGACACAACAGTATTACACTCATGGTTTACCAAGACTTGGATTCTCTGGCTGTCATGAGATTTTTCTCCCTCATTCTTGGAATATTAGAATTGTGGGAAAGGGATTTGTGAAAATCTGAGATCATATTTAACTTCTAAAGGGCAGTTTGAAATGAAGGGTGATGTTGGAATAGGGCATGTGGACTTTTGTTCTCTTCTGTTTCAACTGAACTGACTTTTAAGATGGATTAGATTTAATTACTTGCTAGTCCAGAAAGAGTGGTGTCAATGAGTAAGAGAGGTCAAGAAAATGGGACCAAAGTTTCCTCTGCTAGAGTGACTAAGGAGATACCATTCATTTAGCCAAAGTCGGACTCCCATCCCAGAGCGAGTCTTGAGGCCAGAGATGCTGTAGAGAGTGGTCCATGGATACCAGCTGCTGTGTTCTCTGTGTTCACTACTGGGCTTTCTTTCTTTGCTGCACTTAGAAACACGAACTCTGTGAACAAGTACTAGATTCAGTATTCTCTGTGGCCCCAAGCTCGATAGACATATTGCCTGTGACATTGCGGGCAAAGCAGTTAGTCTGGAGTACAAAGAATTGGATGAGAAAGCAGTGATGACACAAGGCATGATGGTCACTGCTAATGTCACCTTGACACTATCTAGAACCACCTGGACAGAGGCTTGATGAGGTGTTTTCTTGATCAGGTTTGCCTTTGGTCAAATCTCTGGGCGATGTATGTATGTATGTATGTATGTATGTATGTATGTTTGTAGTTTGCCTGTGTGTATGTCCGTGTGCCACGTGTTTGCCTGGTGCCATCAGAGGGTAGAAGAGGGGCATTGGCTCCCATGGAGCTGGAGTTACAAAAGGTTGTGAGCCAACATATGGGATCTGGGAATTGAACCTGGGTCCTCCGGAAGAGTAACACATGCTCTTAACTACTAAGTCATCTCTCTGGCCATTGAGGAATAGTCTTGACCATGTTATTTTGTGTGAGAGACCCAGCTACTGCAGGTATGGTAATTCCTGGAGTGAGGCTTTGAACAGAGCACTGGGGGAAACCAGCTGAGAAGGAAGCACGCTCCCTGTTCCCTGTTCTTGGCTGTGAACAGCTGCCTCAAGCTGTTTCTCAGCCACGACGGACTATAACTTGTCATGAGATTAAATGAGCATTTTCTCCCCGGCTTGCTTTTTGTGCAGATTTTTTTGTTTTGTTTTGTTTTTGTTTCATTTTCTTTTTAATCACAACAACTTAATGAAATTAGAACACACGGGCAGACCTTTTAACTTTCTATGGTTGTGTTTCTCTCACCTGCACATTAGAAGCACTGATATTCAGTGTTTGCGGAAGTGGTGCTCCCACTAAATTAGGTAAGTAGAACTCTGCCCGGGTTCCTTGAGTGCCTGCTGGCCCAGAGTTCTACTACCCACAATGACCTTCTAAGGCTCAACAATTCGAGGTTAGAATAACTTTCCGTTTTCAAGCATAACATGGTGCTAGTTTTCCTAAGCTCCAAACCCAGAGAAACTGAACTGTTTTTAAATGTATCTTAAACAATCTTAATGACCATTGAGAAGTTTTGAGTAGCTTTCATAAGGAAGCTGGCAGGTTCCTGCCTGTCCTTGTAGTGAGCAGGCTTTGCCATTATTAATGATGAAGATGATGATTAACCCATCCGCACTGTGGCTGACTCTACAGAAGGCTATCATTTGATGAAATCTTGGCGGTGGGACTGGGCACACATGTGTGTAGTGTCGACTGTTACCTGCATGTGGTGAACAGAAGCTTACTGAAGCCTCACTTGTGAGGACAATTCATCCATTTTGACGTGGACCTCATTTATAACAGGCACGGGACAAGAGGAAGGCAGCCTGCTCTTTCATTCCTAAATTCTTTTCCTTTGTCTCACTTCACAAAGTGAGACAAATGAGTTGACCATGAAAGAGCCTGTTACGTAGGAAGCTGTTAAAATCGTGGTGAAATGAGCTCTGTCACTTAGCTGAACAGTAACCAGTGTGAGAAGGGGTTCTGTTATGATGGCCATGTTCACCCCAGGGAAATGATTGCTATGTGTCCCACTTAAGAAACCAAACAAATTCATCTGGCCATACATACAAAATGTTTTATTTGACTCTCCCAGTACCACGAGCTTCCCATTCCCTCAGCATAAGGACTTCCTTGAACACGGAACTAGTAAAGAAGGGTTTCAGGTAATTTTCCAGGGATATTTCGTCAGCACACTGCTGAGGCGAGCTTGTCCTCAAACTCAAACAGCTGTAACTTCCACTTCCCTTGCCATCCTGTTCCTGTGGAGTGGGTGTTTTCTGATGGCCCCACGCCTCCTGCTGTGCACACCCAGAATGGCCTGGAACTGTATGTGTGAGGAGGGGACCTCGTCTGCCCTGCATGTGAGCCAGGCTCATTTCTCACTTATGCTTTGGATATTATTTGTCAACTCTACCTACCTTCCCCGGGTTCAGTTGGAGGATAGTAAAACTGTAAAAGACATTGATTAGGACCAGACCTTTCTTACTTTTTAATAACTTGAAAGAAATTGAACTCAGAAAGGAGAGGAAATGTCATCTACAGGTGCTTTTCAAAGAGCCGATCGTGGTAGCCAGCTGAGGCACGCATGGGTCCATCCTAATCTACACTTGCCTTATGGACAGTTTATTCTCTTATTACCATCAGCAGGGGTGGTGCATAATCTTTGTTTTTGTTTGTTTGTTTGTTTTGTTTTTTGTTTTAATTGAAGAATGTTACGTTTAGATCAACATTTCCATGGTAGAATTTCATTCCACATCTTAACAAATCAGAGTATCCTGGGGCATTTATTCCTTCCCCTTCCCACGACATTTGTTTTAACATCTATGCACCAGGCAGCATGATCACAAGATAATCCACATGAGAAGATCATGGACCCCATCCTCACCCTCATGAATTTTGTAGAGAGGGAGACAAACATTGGAAACTAACTACAACCCACATGTATATAGGAACTTAGATAAGTGTAATAACAAAACAACACAGCAGAGAGAAGGAAGGTCCTGCTTCTATGATGGAAATGACCAGGACATGGGGTTGAGACACAGAGCAGGCAGTGGTCCTCTGGGAAATACAGGTGAGCTGATAAGATGACAGATGGGTGGACATGAAAGTAGACTGGGGTATAAGGTCCCACTGCTGAAGATAGCACCCACGTACCTCATTGAACATTGAAAGGTTGAATTGGTGTCTAACTAGAGCAGTCAACTCTGATGACTAGTGTTTGTGGTACTGGAAGGTACTCTGCACACTACAAGAGGATACAGGTAAACACCAAACTAGGTAAAAAACCCGCAACCTACCATAGTGACCTGCCTGCAAGATAGACTACTGCAAAGCCTGTGGAAGTAACCAACCACTGTGGTCATATTCAAGGTGCAGTCCTTGAACTGAACCTTGCCTGGCACTGCTGAGCTGTCTAAGACGTTGGGACTAGATAGACCATGGGCCCAGGGGAAAACCAAATACTATTAATCTGCTGAAGAAATGTAGCAATATAATGGCTTTAATGACCTTCTGTTATACTCATAGACAAGTGGCTTGCTCGGCTACCATCAGAGAAGCTTCTACTGGGAATGGTTGGAAACAAATACAGACCGCACCGTACAGAGAGCGAGAGACCTTGGGACACCTAGTTCTAAATGGGATGTGTGCAACTAACCCTTCTCTGATGGCTCAGGAAACCCTGCAGAAGAGGAGGCAGAAAGACTGTAAGACCAGAGGGCATGGGCTGTAAGAGGCAGTGTCTTCTAGAAACTACAAGGCTGACATGCATGTGTACTCGGGAGACGGTGATAGCATGCAAAGGGTCTGCACAGGACCAAGCAAGATGGGGTCCCAGCACTGAGAAGGGTACATGAACACAAGTTCCCTCCCCAACCAAGAAGCTATGTCTAACTGACAGCTGCTCACAGAATCAAGGTTAGTTGCTCCCATGGGGTCTCACTGGGTATGCAAACCACACTTAAGGGCAGACCTCATGCCCAGCAGTAAAGAACCAATGCAAAAAGATCTCAACGCTAATTTTGCAGATTTTATTTATGTATGTATTTATTTATTTATTATTTATTTATTTAGTCTCACAATGCTTTCTCCGGATTTTTTTTCACCCTTACAGGTCTTGAGCTTCTGTATCATGTTTTCTGATTTTGTGATTTTATGGTTGCACCCCCGACTCCTGTGTGTGTGTGTGTGTGTGTGTGTGTGTGTGCGTGTGTACGTGTGTGTGCGCGTGTGTGTGCATGTGTGCATGTGTGTGCATGCATGTGCACGTGTGTGCGCGTGTGTGTGCGTGTGTGCACGCGCGTGTGTGTATGCTCGTCATGCTTTTTCTTTGTTATGTTCTATTCTTGTTTATTTTTTTTATTTGATTGTTTTCTAAAGATAGAGAAAGAAGGCGTAATTGGGTGAGTTGGGAGGAGGGGAGTATCTGGGAAGAGACAGGAGAGAGAAAACCATGATCAGAATACTGTAAGAAAAACATGTCTGTCTTCAGGGGTCAACAGTGGCCAGTGTACCTCGAGGGCGAGGCTCAGGCGCTGGGGTTCTCAGGCAAGTGGTGGATCTGGGCTAGGTCATATGAGCTCTTGCCGTTGATCTTGATTGATTTAAATGCTCTGGAAGTCATGGAGATGTTTTAACTACATTAAAAAAATATAGACATTTGAAGCATTGACTGCTGGCCGTGTGGAGGACAGACTGGATGAGGACAGATAAAAAGAGAGGAGGTATTGTGTATTGCCAGGTCCCTGTAGGAGGCTGGTGAGAGATGAGGGCAGTTTGGACTGAATTAATGGTGATCATCCGAGACAGGACTGAACTTACACGTGCTCTGGAGGCTGCATGAGCTGGTCATGGGTGGAGTGGATGAGGCACAAGACACACAATGAATTATTGTCGGTGGTTTCTATTTGCTGTCATGCAACCACATGGAAGAGAGCCCCACGTGTCAGTGGAGTCAAGCAGAGCAGCTAAACCAAGCAGACTCAGCACTAAGATGCAGCCCTAGGAGTTGGGTGCAGACACATGCCCATAACCCCAGAGCTTAGCAGATGGAGATGGAGGAATCAGGAGTTCAAGGCCAACCCCACCTGCATAGAAAGAGGCCAGCCTGAGCTTCCGGTCTCAAATAGCACCCGGCTCACACAGCAAACTGCTCTGGAGAGACTGAGGAAACCTACATTTGCAAGTATCAAAGTGGCAGCCATGTGGGTGACAGTGAGGGGGCGCTTACTGAGGGTTCAGCCAGGCTGGACTCCTCAGCAGTTGTGGGAACCGCTGAGCTAGCCGACACGTCCCACAGAAACTCAGCACATCTGTGTGTGTAAAGATCTATTGAAGCTGGGATTTTATCCAACCATGTCTCTCAAATTTGAGCAGGGATAATATAAAAAAGTAAATGGTTAATTTCTAAATAAAACGTAAGAATTGCAGGCTATCATTTGGGGACAGTGTGTACATGTGTGTAATATGTGTACAATGTATGTATGTACTTGTTCATGTATGTGGAGTCCAGCACTGGGTGTCATTTCTAAGGAACTACCCCCTTGGTGTGTGTGTGTGTGTGTGTGTGTGTGTGTGTGTGTGCATGTGTGTGCATGTGTGTGTGCTTGTGTGTTGGTGTGTTATGTGTGTGTATATGTGTGCATGTGTGTTATGTGTATGTTATATATGTTGTGTGTGTTATGTGTATGTGTGCATGTGTGTGTTATGTGTGTATGTGTGCATGTGTTATGTGTGTATTTTGTGTGCATGTGTGTTACATGTGTGCTGTATGTGTTGTGCATGTATGTTATGTGTGCATTATGTACATGTGTGTTATATATGTGCCATGTGTGTTGTGTGTATGTTATGTATGTGAGTATATATGTTAGTGAGAGCACCCATGCCATAGCATGTGGATGGAAGCCACAGGACACCCTCAGGTGTCAATCGCACCGTGCCTGCCAGCTTGATCCAGCAGCTCCCAGGGTCCTCCCTACCTCCCAGGGCACCATAGGAGCAGAGTTTCAAATGCATGGTGCTGACTGTAGGTTTTGGGGGACCCGACTCAGACCCTCAAGCTTGTGCTGTGTGTGCTTTACCCCGCGGGCCAACTCCCCAGCCACCGAGGTTTACACATCTACTTCCGTTGTGTGACTTACTTCTCTAATCTATGCATTCATCTGTAATAACGTTTGGCTTATACCCGTGTAGGCTTTGAATGAAAGACTAGACACCGACGCCTATGCAGTGGACATGGCAGCCCTCAGAGTTGATTCTCTTGTCCTTTATCCCGTAAGTAAAAATTATGAATTCTACAGTTTTATAGCCTAAAGAAAACTGAATGTTAGGCAAGGGTCTTTCGGACAGATTGCCTGGATAACTGATTATTAACATTCCTATATTGATTAGTGACCGAATTCTTAGGTAGAGTCAGTGTGTTTTCACGGTAGCAGACTTGCTGCTGTTCAGAGGACTGTGCAGAGCTCCCTTAAACTGGGCTGGCACCCGCGAATCCTTTACGATGCACATTGTCCAACGAAAGTCATCTGTGTCTTAATGACAATCGTGATCTCTGAAACAGATAAGCATAAAGTAAACTCAAAGACTCTGGAGCCCTGTTCGGAGAGAACACCCTACTGTCCTCTTGTCCACGAGCGCACAGCAGCCAGCCTGATTTTGAGCCATTACAATCAGTGAGGTACTCATGCCCGGCTCCGTCTGCCCTCCACCGCAGCACCAATTTTCTACCTCTTATTCCCGACGTGATCTTGAGAGAATTGCAGGGAAGACAAAGGCCGCATCCCATTATCTGCCGAGCTGTGAGGACAGGTTAAAGGAACATTAGCGCCTCTGCTTCAAGCTCTGCTGGCATTCACAGGTGGCTGTCACGCTGTCAGTCTGGCCAGCCCAAAAGTCCTCCTGAAAGCTTGGCCAAATTGCTTTCTTCACTTACCATTAAATGCCCGGGATCTGGGAGTCTTCAACTACGCACACCTGGGATTTCCATCACTTGAAGCTCAGGCCTGTACAGAAAATTGTTCCCTGTGTCTGTCCAGCTAATCCCTCCCTGCCACCATTTTCTCCTCCGGCTCTGACAGCCCTCAGACCGATCCCCCTAAAGTTGGTTTTATATGAAGTCATACTTGATTTCAAATTCTGTAGTTTCCCATAATCTGAGTACCAAAGCTAGATAATAGCAAAATCGGACCCTAAGCTCCTGCCTCGCCTTTTCCCTGGCTGCGTTCTGTCTTGATTCTCACATTGCTGACACAGAGGGCTGGGCTTTGAGAGTCACAGCTGTCCTTTCCTATCTCCTGGCGCACAGGAGCCTCTTGATCCTATTGCTAACATTTTGCTCCGTACATCTTCATATTTGGCCTGAGCTCATGAATTTCTTCCCTAAAAGGTTCTGTTATCTTTCATGAAAGCAAGAGCTAGTAACCTTTATCTCTCTTTTTGATGTAGCAACACGTCTTTCCCATGGGAAGGGACATGGAGGCGGTTATCAGGATTCTGGAAATAAAAGCTGACAAACTCGAGGAGGAAAGCAATCAAACACATATAAACTTGTCTCTAAAAATAATCTGGGCAGCTGGCCATTAGCTCATTTGCGATTCAAAACAAACTAGGAATTCAGTATTATGAAAACATTGAGTGGAGAACTGAGGACATCAAGTAACTTGTCCAAACACAAGTCCTCAGCTCACAGCCCTGATGTCTCAAGGCAGAACCGCCAGATTTCATGGCACAGCTTTGTGGCAGAGAGCAGAAGATTCGCTGCCTCTTGCTATAGTCACAGGGGCGATTGCAGGGGCCACTGGAGCTCCTAAAAGGAAGTGTCACCAAAATCCTGCACCTAGAAGCCTAAAGACTGAAGTTTCTAATGTTGCTGGGGACGGAGCCCAGCAGTTGGAAGCTTGTGAAACAGGCAGAGAAGTCTAGATTTCTGTTCCCTGCACCTGCACTGAAAACAAAAAACAAAACTTAGAAAGTTTATAGCCCATAGAGGCCTCTATGCCTGCCAATGTGTTTGTGTTAGTGGCTAGATCATGGGCTTGTGAGTTCCCTACTTCTGGTCCTGCCCACCTCTGAAGCCACGCCCAGAGGGGTGTGGCCACTAACACAAACACACTGTCCAGGATAGATGCCTCCGCAAAGGGGAGTATGTGGAGACTAACTCTGAGCAGTGATGACAGTGATCCAACTGGAGCTAACACTCAGGAATGCTGGAAAGGTATCAGTGCAGGGCGGAGAGCCCCAGGATACGGGTTCCCAGGGTCTGCCTGAGCATTCACACTTACTGAGGCTCCTCAAATGTGAAATATGTGGTGTGACAGAACCAGGCAACCCAAATACCAGCTAGCACGCACGGGGCACTGGCTGTCTGTCCTGCACGGTAGTTAATCTGAAAGCCACAAGGGAAGCAGAGGCTGGGGAAGAGGCTTGGGGACCACGTGCAGTGTAGAGATCTGATAAAACGAGCAGTCAGTCAGCGAGGCATGGAGTGATAAAGGTAGTGCTGAGAAGCTCAGCTGGACGGACAGACGCATATTCTAGCTGCGAGCTCAGCTGGACGGACAGACGCATATTCTAGCCCTGGCTTCATATAGAACTGGCATTTTTAAGTGGAACAGGAGGTTCCCAGGCACTTAAATTAAAAACAATCTTATTTTATACACCAATCCCAGTTCCCTCTCCTGTCCTCCCATTTCCCCCACTGACTCCACACCCCATGCCCCATCCACTCCTCAGGGAGGGTGAGGCCTCCCATGGGGGATCATCAAAGTCTGCACATAATTTGGGGCAGGGCCTAGGCTTCCCCTCTGTATCTAGGCTGAGAGAGTATCCCTCCATGGGGATTGGGCTCCTAAAATCCATTCTTGCACTAGGGATAAATACTGATTCCACTGCCAGAGGCCCCATAGACTGCCCCGGGCTCCTAACTGACACCCCCATTCAGGTGGCCTGGTTCAGGCCTATGCTGGTCCCCCAGCTGTCAGACTGTTTTTGTGGGTTTCCTCTGCATGGTCTTGACCCCTTTACTCATCACTCCTCCCTCTCTGCAACTAGACTCCAGGAGTTCAGCTCAGTGTTTAGCTGTAGGTGTCACTTCTGTTTCCATCAGCTACTGGAGGAAGGCTCTAGGCTCTAGGATGGCATTTAAGGTAGTCGTCAATCTCATTGTCAGGGAGGGGCACTTAAAATAGCCTCTTCACTACTGTTGGATTCTCAGTTGGGTCCCTGGAGATTTCCCTAGTGCACAAGGTCTTAACGGGGTGTAGGACCAAGGTATAGGACGGACCCCTTTGCCATCAGGGCAGAGGAGATGGAAAAGGAGGTCCCACCTCTTCCTTCCCGTCTGAAGTGGTTTGGATTAAGACATTCAGCATCAGGATTAAGAGACTCCGCATCACTAGGCCCTCCTCTTTTACCCTGAGACTATGCAAATTCCCCCCTCACCCTTACTAAGCAGCACTAGATTTTCCTCTACCCTTAGCTATGTTTCCCCGTAGACTAGGAATAGACAAACTTCTACAAAAGACCATTCTGCAAGCCACAGAGTATCGCCACCAGCCACTCGGTTCTGTTACTGTAGCACAAAAGTCAGCCAGACACCTCACCCGACCAACACATGCACCATATTCTAATAAAACTTTATTTATAAAACAGGCAGTGGGCTGGATTTGGCTTATGAGAGGAAAATCGTCTTTTTATTATAGCCTGACCACTTTGCACAATGAGGACCCAGCAGACATTCGTTTAAGGAATCAAAAGGACATTAACTTAGCTCACTCTCGCCAGGAAAATGGAATTATTCGAGTAATAAAACAATGCAATGCCATGCAATTTAAAAGTTACCTCCTGTCCGTTTGTTCAAAGTAACCCGCAGTTCTTATAAGTTTGATTTGATCCCGTTTTAGTCTACCTTTTCTTTTAAAGGCCCTGCTCATTTTTCTTATGTGTGAGCCTTCGGAATGGCAAGGTGCTTGCTGCTGTGGGCATGCAGGGCTGTTGTTTCCTGTGCACCCCGCGAGCTGAGGACAGCAAAGCCTCCTCTTAGCCTGCAGCAGAGACTGACTGCGCGGAGACCAAGTGTGCCTTGCTTATTGGGGTCTGCTACTTACTGACTACTCCTGTCTCTCCACGGTGCACCGACTGTGGGAAATAGAGCTTGCTTGAGGAAATACCGTGTGTTTAGATGCAATGAATAGCGTTTCGTGTGGCTTCTTAGGCATGGCTCACTTCCTTGGGTTATGAAGGGGGAAAAAGGGGTTCTCGGGGCGTGTAGCTTTGCCAGGTAATGAGTAAAACAGTGCAGGGGTGAACAAACAGCTCTTCTTGTGGAGTCAGATTAGTTTAACGGATCCCCAGAAATACTTACTGCTCCTGGGTTATCTGAAAAGGAAGGGATACGACAGTCGAGGTATCTGTGTTTTAAAGGGATCCGGTGAAACCATAATTCCACGATTCCCAGGTTTAATAGTACCTTCTGTCAATAGGTGATTTTCAGTTAAAATTGAGTGCTGTCAGATCCCAAAAGAAGGGTTTTAAGGTGTCACATACTGTCAGCTGGCCACATGGGCCAGACAGAGGGAATAAGCTCTGTTTGCTTGTGCCCAGGACTGACACTGGACAGACTACAGGACTCAGAACTCTGAGCCAGGGTCTCTGTCAGGGCCAAGCAAATTTTCAAATGTCTGTGAATTTCTGTAAAAGTCTGTTACATATTAAAGCTAAATGTAGGCCAGAGAGAGAGAGAGAGAGAGAGAGAGAGAGAGAGAGAGAGAGAGAGAGAGAGAGAGAGAGAGAGAGAGAGAGAGAAGAAAGGATTAATGTGATGTTGGAAGAAATATAAGAGTGAAAAAGAAAGTCTGGAGCAAAGTAATGTATATGGTAAGATTAACATGAAACAAAAATAAATTATGAAATAATTAGATTTGTTTCTTTAACATTCCTCTGCACTAGAGAGGCCATGAAGAAATTGGCCTTAGAGGGGATTAAGTGATTTAATCACACTTAGAAGCCTGGTCTTGAATCTAGATCACTATAAATCTCAGAGTGAATTTCAGATGTGGGAAGATGAACTAGATTGGAGCGGACTGTCCCTTTAACCATTAGTAAGTGATGACATTCCTAAAGGCACTGGCCACTTTTCTGGAGGCGCACATCCTTTTCCACTGGTCAGTCAAAGGTGTGTAAACAAGCATCTGAGTGCATGGTGTTTGCGCTGTCAGGCTCCTGTCTGTTTTCTTTTAGGGTGACCTGAGATAGGTCCGCACAGATAGACGCTCCTGTTGGGCATTGAGAAGTTAAACCTGTCTGCTCAGTTCAAGCCCAGCTTTCCTGGACATCCTGGTCTTTTCCCCTTTGCAAGGGATGGCAAATTTCTAGCTGACAAAAATCTCACGTCACACCTGCTTTGCTCAGTGCGACCTGGCTTAGTCCTTGTTGCAGTCATGCTGAGTTTATTTGGATATGTCTTGGAAACACTGAAGTTTGTGTTGATGTTTTCCTCACTCCACATCCTCACTCTGGACGCCCCCACGAAACTACCCTCCACAGCTATGTAAACAATGACCTAACCGTGGAGAGCTTCAGATACAAATCCCAGACTCAGGAGTCTGTGTAGGGAAGGTGGCCCCGGGCTCGCATCCTGGACACCGTGCCCTCTCCCATGTGGAAGTGGTGTGTTCTTTGTTTAAGTCATACCTTTGTACTCACGTCTTCTCTGCCCGTCTCAACACGTGGCACCCATTCCTCTGGCTCCTATCAATCACAGAGTAAGAAGTTCTTTCATCTCCTGGTAGATATTTAACATTTGTCTTCTGACATTTGTAGTCTGTTCCTCGGTTTCAAAGGAAAGCCTAATCCCGGGGCAGACTGTGCTTGGTTGTCAGCGTCCTTACGGCTCTCGTCTGCGTTACCCTCCCAGAGTTTTTCAGGTCACTTCCAGTTCAGAAGAAGAAGAAGAAGAATGGGTCTGAAAGGCATCGAAAGTTACGTAAAACTTGCAAACGCACGTGAAAATAATGTTTCTTTTTTTTCTACAAGGCAGAGCAGTAAGAGGAGCCGTGGGTGAATTGCAAGAATAATAAATAATAAGCCCATTCATAGATGCCGGAGCTCTGACACGGGTTCCAGACTCGGTCCCTCTGTTCTTTAGCCTCTGTCACCAACTCCACACGGCTGCTCTTTTGTTCTTGCAGGCCTCAGTGACCTTGGCCATGGCTCTGAAAGGACAGATTTACTGAAGAAGCCAGGAAACCTGGATTCAAGACATGACCCAGTCTCTAAGTTTGTTTCCAGCTGCAAAACAGGACCGACGAACCCCGGGTGACGTGTGGATTCGGGTGAGGTGGGAATGGAAGAAGGTAGAAGCAATGATTAAAAAAAGAAATATTACATTTATTTATGTGGGAGGCAGGGGAAAGTTACGCCTGACACAGTGCCTGGGCAGAAGTTAGAGGTCAACGTTCTCTCCTCCTCTGTAGATCCCTAGCTTGTGAGACAGGCTTCTGCAGTTACTGAGCTAACTTGCCAGTGCATTACTCGTAAAACTCCACATCTCTATGAATACCAAAAATTTATGCTAGACAGCATTTGCATATTCAGTTGTATTGGACGTTTTAATAACTTTCTCGTGTATCCACACATCTTTTTAGAGCAGATGCATTTCCTGTAAGATGATGTGGACTCAGGGAATCAGCTACAATTCCTTAGCAGCAAGTTTTGTATTTTTGTGTCTTGTTGAGTTGGCTATGACACATTGCACACATTTCAAAAGTACAAAACACCAGAAGTGGGAATTGAGAGAGCTCTTGATAAAGCATGAGCTGGGCTCCCTTGCTCTGGGCCCCTGGGGTCCTGCGGAAACAACCTGACTCTTCATGGTAAGTCTCTTTCACTAGGGTTGAGCAGGGGAGGCCTTTGCTTTGAGCAACCTCAAGGAAGCTGTGGAATGTGGTGGTAAGAGAGCCGGAGGCAGATCAAGGAGCCGGGGGCTGCAAGACTTACCGGGCTCTGCCCTGGCGTGGATCATGTGACTGGTGAGTGTTCTCGTCACTCGTGTTTACTTTGGACACATCTGAGTGGGCGAACAGTGACAGATGGCAGGCTCTTCTGTTCTTGCCGGTTATTTTACAAAATTACTTTATGCTGGGTGGAGATCCTCCATGAAGGAAACCCCAGATGATTTGCTAAGACATCTGTGGGGCCACAGGAAATTCTTGTACAGACAACATCACTGGTGGCACAGAACACGAGCTTGGGTCAGAGAAGACACGTTCATCCTGGTGCCATTCCGCCTGAGAGACGGTGGAGAGCGGCCTCACCTCTCTGGCCCTCTGTATCCTCGTTTGTGTCCGACATTCCTGGCACCTGCAGTCATCTCACCGCCACAGGTGCCCCCACAGGTCGTCAACAGAGAACCTGAAATGTTGGTAGGTCGGGAAATGCCCACAGAGGTGGCCAGCTGGAAGAGGCTCAGTGGAAGAAACGTCCTGTCGAGTGATGCTATGCGGGGAGCATGCCGGGACACCTCGCAGACGGAAAGAACGGTCAGTGCTGCTGACACAGGTGACTCGGTCCGCAGACACTGCTCCCGGGTTCATGAGTCTTTTTGACCCTGGCCGTAGCTACAGTCCCAGCATCCCTCATGCTTACGTCCATGCTCTCCTGTGATGTCATGGTTCGTCACTGCTGACTGGTCAGGATGACTCCCCGCTTCCCTCTCCTAACCTACTTGCTTCAGGGATTGGCTGCCTTCCCAGGGTCACACGGTCGGGTTTAACTGTGGTGATGGGCTCTCGAGCACAGAGCAGCCGGGAGTGCATTAAAAACAAAATAATAGACTGACTTACAGTGTTATGAGACTTGTGCTTTTGTGTGTGGTAAAGTTGTGTAGTGCTCAAGTGTGAGCGCTGGAGATGACCGTGTCACATCACAGTGTCTCAAGGTCAGGCACATCTGGTAGAGTAGGACGAGGCCCAGGAAAATGAGGGGAGTGAGGGGGGTCATTGGGCTCTTTGAGCTCATGCTGGAGTCTCTTTTCTTCTCGCCCCTTCAAACTTCTGCTTTCCTTCCGGAGAGCCCACTTGGAAGCGAGACATTTGTCAGAAATTTAGACAGAAAAAGCACACAGATTAATAGCTACACTAAAGTCGTTAGGGGACAGCCCAGTGGTCACCTTGTTTCAGAAAGTAAACTGCTATTGGGAGCCCTCCACACCCACTCAGGCTGTCCCCACTCAGGCTGTCACACACTCAGGCTGTCACACACTCACGCTGTCACACACTCAGGCTGTCACACACTCACGCTGTCACACACTCACGCTGTCACACACTCACACTGTCACACACTCAGGCTGTCACACACAGGCTGTCACACACTCACGCTGTCACACACTCAGACTGTCACACACTCACGCTGTCACACACGCTGTCACACACTCATGCTGTCACACACTCATGCTGTCACACACTCACGCTGTCACACACTCAGGCTGTCACACACTCAGGCTGTCACACACTCACGCTGTCCCCACTCACGCTGTCACACACTCAGGCTGTCACACACTCAGGCTGTCACACACGCTGTCCCCACCCACGCTGTCACACACTCAGGCTGTCACACACTCAGGCTGTCACACACTCAGGCTGTCACACACTCAGGCTGTCACACACTCACGCTGTCACACACTCACGCTGTCACACACTCACGCTGTCACACACTCATGTCACACACTCACGCTGTCACACACTCACCCTGTCACACACTCAGGCTGTCACAGACTCAGGCTGGGCTTGCCCCCACACTCACTGTTTTGTCCTTGTCACTTTATTTTGTTCTCCACACTCACTAGTGCTGTCCTTAGCTACTTCTGTGTTGGGGGCGGGGACAGAGTAGGGTGACAGAGGCTGATGGCCTGCCATGGTTCAGCAGCACAATAGCAAGTACACTGACAGTGTACACTACAGCCTAGAGGAACAAGTTCCTTTGAGACATTGTGCTTGGGACATTATATTACAAGTTCCTTTGAGACATTGTGCTTGGGACATTATATTACAAGTTCCTTTGAGACATTGTGCTTGGGACATTATATTACAAGTTCCTTTGAGACATTGTGCTTGGGACATTATATTACAAGTTCCTTTGAGACATTGTGCTTGGGACATTATATTGCAACCTCTTGCTTTTCTGTTCAGTCAACTTTTACTTTTTTACGCATGTCCAAGACCAGGTCTATCTCTCCAACTTAAATGCTGATAGGAAATTTGATGACATACTTGAAGCAATGGTTTTCAGTTTAGTGACTACCGGGCAATAGATCTCATTCTCTGAGGTGTGAGTAGATGAGCCTTCTGATCACATTGCTATCTTGACAGAATAGCCATTCCTCAGGGATCCCAGGAAAAAGCCAGCAGACTTTCTGAGTGCGGAAGCTGGGCTGGAGCTAGTCACTTTCCCCTGTCCCCAGTACACGAAACAGATACTGACAGAATTAGAAGAAAATGTGGATAAATCAATAGTAACAGCTGGACCTCAACAACTTTACTCTCAGTAGAGGATAAAACGAAGCAGGAGACGGAAGACTTGAACATCTATCAAGCACACACCTTCAGCAGCAGAATGCAGTGTTCACTCAGGGATGTGTTGAAGGCGGGGTCTAAATGAGTCCACCAGACCCAAGGTAAATAATAAATAGGTGTTTATTAGGGAAGCACTTACACAGACAGTAGTAAATAACCTCAGTGGCCTCCTGCTCCAGAAGGAGTCTCTACCCTTCCCATGCTCTCCACAACCCGAGACAGCGTCCCCTGCCCCTACCTTAAGTGGCCACTGCACTTGAAACCACGCCCAAAGGGTGTGTCCACCGCTACGAGTTCACTGGCAAGGCAAGATGCCACTACAGTGTGACAGGGCCTCTCTGGGAGCGACCCCGAATTAGGTCTTAAAGCCAGCCACGCAAATGCAGAAGGAAGGGCAGAACAAAAGCATTAGCAGAATAGCTGGATAGAAATGAACAGAAGTATGATCAAGTACGAAAGGAAAGCTAGCTCAGATTGTAGAAAATAAACAATTCTAGTAAATAATGACTCAAAATAAGAAGTCATAGGGGATTGAAATTACTTAGAGGTGCACAAAAACTGATGACGTCATACTCCCACACTCTGAGCACAGGCCTAAAACAAGCCTACGGGAGGATTTATACCGGTAAGGGCACTCGCTGGAGAAGATGTCACTCCAAACACTGAACGACACAGAGGAAGTTAGCTGGAAAGCAGCCGCAATGAGGGAAATCCAAGGAATAAGGCTGGTGGTAGAACAGAGCATATGGGAGTGACAGAGGAAAAAATAGTCTCTCCTTCTGATGAACACAACTGAATCTTAGCTGGAAGGAAGAGAAAACAAGAGGGGTGAATGATTGAAACCTGGAATGAGTGGACAGATGGAACTTGTAGATTAAGTTCGGAAGAATATTATGATCATTTCTGTAACAATTGTGTGACTGACAACATGTACAGATGCCTGTATCCAAACTGCGTTCTACACTGTAAAAACAAAACAAACGTCAAATTTAAACGGACCAGATCGCAGTAGGCTCCTGCTGCTTCGTAGGAGTTCCGTGCCAGGGGTTGGGAGCAAACATCACCGGTCTCCCTGCGACAACACAGGAGTTGTGGATGTTGCCTGACCATCTGCTGTCTGCCACGTGGATGCACACATGTGGGCACTCGGGGAGGAGCAGTCTGAGAGCATGTGCTTACACATGTGCTCACACACCTGTCCACACACCTGCTTACATATCCGCTTACACACCTGCGCACGCATGTCTCACGTCTGCTCACACTGCTCTCTCCACACGCATGTGCTACGTCTGCTCACACCCTGTCCACACACCTGCTTACATATCCGCTACACACTCTCCTGTCCCCCGCTTACATATCCGCTTACACACCTGCACGCATGTGCTTACACATGTGCTCACACACCTGTCCACACACCTGCTTACATATCCGCTTACACACCTGCGCACGCATGTGCTTACACGTCTGCTTATGTGGTCTACAGTTGCAGAAGTTGGTTGTTCCCTCTGGGTAATGTGTATTTATTGGTGGCCTCACAAACCATCCTAAGGGCTTTAATCTAATCAAACCCTTTCCCATAACCGTTTTTTTCATTGCATGCCATCTCTGGAAACTTCTAGAGAGGCAACATGGGGCACGCGTCCATCCCTTTGCTTCTATTGCTGTTCCTCGGACTTACAAGCTGCACCGCTGTCTGTGGTGGTGGGGTGGCTGCAGGAATCCATGCAGACGCGCGGCTGTGTCGGTGAAGGCTTCCACATGGCAGTCTCTACTTTTCTTCAAACCGGCAGCCTGACCTCCTTTATGCCATAACTTTACTAAAAGTGTTGCTAAGAGGCTGTGCCGGCTGGGCGGGGCTGTGGGGATGGGGGTGGGGTGGGGTTAGTCTGTAAAGTGTTTGCCTTGCGAGTGAGCTCAAACCCGCAAACTTCCATAAGTAGCTGGCCCAGAGGTGGACGCGTGTAATCATAGCGGTGGTGAGATGGGGGCTGAGCGGGGTCCCTGGAGCTTACTGGTCAGGTCTCCTGGACTTCTTGGTGATGTTTCAGGCCAATCAGAGCAAAACACTGTCAAGCCAGAAGCAGAAGGTTCTCGTGAACAGTATCTGAGGTTGTCCTTGATGTCTGTGCCACACGTGTGCGCCGTACACACGTGTTCACGCACACACACACACACAGTACACTCACACACACACACACTCACGAACACACACACACAGCACACACACACACAGCACACACACACACACACACACAGCACACACACACACAGCACACACACACACAGCACACACACACACACAGCACACACACACACAGCACACACACACACAGCACACACACACAACAGCACACTTTCTGGCGTATCCCATGCTCTTGCTTCCCGTCACAGCAGAGGAACTGTCTGTGCCTCTGCCCACTGCTCACTCTCTCCTCCAGGCCCCAGGCTTCTTCTCCATTTAGATCAGGACCATCTGGCGCTCAGGCCCTCAGGCCCTCAGGCCCTGGCTGCTGCTCAGTTTTCCCCTGTCTTACTTCGTTACAGATCTTTAAATACCACACCTTTGCTGCTGGCTCCGAAGTCTCAGCGTGCCTGTGTTCCTTGCTGGGAGCTCTCCACTCGGTCCCTCTGTGTAAACCAGCCACCTGTGCGACTTTCTTAAACATACTCTATTCACGAGCCGAAGTGACATTTTAAAATTCACAAGGAAGAGCATAGATGTTTTCTATTT
The DNA here is from genome assembly GCA_030556225.1 of Cricetiscus sungorus. NCBI lineage: Eukaryota > Metazoa > Chordata > Mammalia > Rodentia > Cricetidae > Cricetiscus > Cricetiscus sungorus. The sequence continues at coordinate 4,771,702 of JANBXA010000737.1, read as the reverse complement.
TTAAACTAAGTTAGAGGGAGCAGAGAGGGAGGGGAAAAGAGAGGGGAAAGAAAGTAGGAAGAAGAAGGTAGGAAGGATTTTAAAAGTTGCCCTATCAAGTCTGGAAATTTAGTGAGCCCACCTAACTCTGCCCAGGAAGCTGGGTGTCTTTGTGCTGCACTTGTCAGACTTTTGGTCAGCCAGGGACTTAGCCGCCATCTTCTTTATTTATTTATTTTCTTCAATTTCTGAGTTTGCACTTTTTTTTTTCTTTCTTCACTTTTTGTCCTGGGACACGGAAGGAGGGTGCATGCATTCTTGACAAATTGTGCTTGTAGGTGTAGTTAGGTAACCAGCGATGTCTCCAGATGCTAATATTTCCATATAAACAATCATCCAATCTTTTAACACAAGTGAGGGAATTTTCCACCTTGAGTGGAGCATCAGGCCCAGGACTGCTCTTGTATAGAGTCAAACGTAACCCTTGTCTTCTTCCCCTGTGACCTTCCCAGAGGACCCCACGCCAAGGTGGGCCTGTCAGGGCCACCACAGTACCTGCCGTGTAAGTAGATGCTGTTTATACAGGAGCCCTGGCCTTGGCAAATCAAGAGTTTCAGTTAAGGTGTGCAATTAAGGAAAGGAAGAAACCCACAAGCACCCCCGGGCAGTGGCAAGCTCGCTCCGAGCTCTGAGCCCAGCTTGATGCTACAGTCATGTGCAGATTTTCTGAATTTTATCCTGACAGTTTCCTAAGTTCTTGCTGCCAAAACACTGAGCCTGCACAGGACAGAGTATGAAGTGAACACGTAGGCATTTCTTTCAAAAGCCGTAAGTTTGCATATTTTCTTTACTTAATTGTGGCAAACACAAGGCACAGGTCTCGCAGTTTTAACACGTGGTGCTGGGATGTAATCATGCTGATGTAGAGGCAGGGCCTCTAGAATTCCGTCTTCTTCCTAACCTGCCTCTCCCCGGCCGTCTCTCCGCCCTCACTCGGCCCTGGTAGCCTCCATTCAGCCTCCTTGCCCTGAGTTCAAAGGCACGAAGTGCAGTAGGTGCAGGGTCCTCATTCTGTGGAACGTTCTGGTTTATTTCTTAGCATCCAAAGCCATTGAAAATGTGCCTCAGCAGGTGTCCCTTTCGGCAGGTGTGACTGCCATTGACACTAATGGGGACCCGGGGGCAGGGCAGAAGCAAGTGCTAACTCCATACAGAGGCACAGCTCATCAATTGCCCAGGCAGGAAGGAGAGAGAATTCTGGGTCTTTTTGAAAAATGCATGAAAATATTTTTTTCATTGCTCCCACATTTATCCACATTTTTTTTTTCTGAAACCAAAGAGCGATTATAAATGTCTGGTTCGGATGAATGGGGAATAAATGACAAGTGTCATTTCAGTGTTCAGTACGTGTGTACACTTCCTCACTCTTGTAGCCATCTCTCAGGGTTGGCCCCAGTTCTCAGGTGTGAAAGCAGGGTAGCCAGGGAACGGCTGAGAGAGATCTGAGAGCAGACAGGAAGGCTGACTCTCCGGCGCTCTGCTCTGTGTCCAGCATCGAGCCGTGGCTGTGGACTTACTTGCAGGGAAGTCAGAGACCATTTAGAAAAGATAAACCCACAGAGGAAAACGTGACAGCGACACAGTCAGCAATGTAAGCCTGACCGTCTTTCCCAGGGCCCCGTCTGCGAGCAAACATATCTGACGACACAGGAACTCCACGTCCATGGTGCAGACGGTGGCCTATCGTGTCCGTGGTCCGGGGCTGGGGTGAACACGAGGCCGGTTTGCCATGCCCATGCTTAAGTCAGGTTGTCACACTGTTGCATGGGACAGGTGCCACCCCTTTCATGCGCTTCTTAGTGACACGCCAGCCTGACCCAAGAAGAGGACTCTCAACACAAGTGCATTCATTAATGTCACCACCGTTGCTGTGTAGAGGGAGGATGGAAGTTCAGAAAAAAAATTCTTTCTGAATTTTGCAAAGATACAACCAAAACTTGATGAGTTTGTTCATGTGAGAACCTTTTGTCACAGCCCTGGAGCCCCTTCCCGGATGGTGGGAATCTTGTATTGTATACTAATAACCAGCGCTGACACATAGGGCATCTGGGCTGTCTCCTTGGGGAATACTGTTCTACGACATTTGGTGATATGTTATTTATAATTTAATAAAGCCCCTGGAGATCAAAATGCAAAGCTAACAACAGCCATAGAGCCAGGCAGTGGTGCCACACCGTAATCCCAGTACACAGGAGACAGAGGCAGACAGATCTCTGTGAGTTCAAGGCCACCCTGTGCTACATGAAATTGATCCAGTCTTAAAGGGAAACAGCTCACACAAGGGTGATCTCAGCACTTGGGATCACGTGCCTTTAGTCCTAGCACTAGGGAGGAGGAGGCAGGAGTGACATGTCTGGGTGGAGAGAGGAATATAAGGCACGGGGAGACAGAAACTCAGAGGATTGCAGTGTGGGGCTCGGTGGAGAGCCTTGTCTCTGAGGATTCATGGAGACGGGATCGCGCATTTTAGCCTGAGGTAGAGGTAACAGCTGGTGACCGGCTGCTCTGCTTCTCTGACCTCCAGCTTGAACCCCATATCTTCCTCTTGGCCTTTACTAGTCATGTTGCACTCACATGTCAGCTCATAGCTCTCTGTTAACTGGGACTTGCGTACGTTCTGCCTTTTCCCCAGCCTGTCATTTTCCTGGCTGTCTGGGGACACTTCCTCAGCCTGTTCTCCACGTTTCTGCACATTTCTGCATCGTTACCAACTGTCCTGTCTGCAGTGTTGACTTGATTTTGTGATTACGGTTACAGTTTTAAGTTATACTGTTTCCTAGTGTCTTGTAGGCCTTCAGAAACTCCTGCCTGTACCTCAGTTAGACTTGCTTTCATTTTGGTTTTGTCTTGCTGTTTTATTAAACCCATAGTCATGTAAGTTAAAGTTCAGCAGAATTGCTACAGCAGACAGGGTACAAAATGTGCCTTCAGTTTTGAACGAGTGCCTTATATTCAGTTTTAAACGAGTAAGAAAACAATCATTACAATGATAAGGGCAAGACGATGGCTCAGCCATTAAAGGCTGGGCTCACAACCAGAAGCAAGGGCAGCAAATCACTGAGTGCGGTCAAGTCTGACTCCCACTCTGACTTACCCACCTTGGTAGGGTTTTAGTTCATTCTTTCACGATGTTCTGCACACACATGGATATGTAGATACAGCAAATATGTATATTTGCATGTACATAACTGGATACCTTCCCACACATGGCCACAAACGTGTTTTAAACACGAACGGGTAGATGTGTTTTCTGTCTTCTGCTCTGGTATTTTAACAGCGCAGTTACACCATTTCATCAGAGGCTTGCTTTGTCAACCCCTTTTAGTTGTCCGGTGACGTTCTCATCCAGGGTTTTGCTTTTACCAACAACACTGACTCTGTGGATTTGCCTATGAATAATTCTGCACAGATTTGATCCTATCTGCAGAACACGTTCTCTGGTGTGAACTCTCTGGCTCAAGGACATGCTCAGACTCCCGTTAGAGATCAGCCCTGGCCGGTCTTTGCCATGATGCATTGGGTTCCTTCTTCTCGCCGTGTTACCGAGATCTTTGCTTTCCAGAGCTGCTGCTTTGTTGGGATTGTTCTTTCTATTCGAATGTCTCTCTTTTGCTGCGATGGCAGGAGTGCTAAGAGTTGTGAACTCCGTACTGGACAGATGGCTCTGCAGGTGACGGCGCCTGAGAGGTCCACATGGTAGGATTCAGAATAGACTCTGCTCCCACAAAATCTTCATGTGTGCACTTTGTCACGCATGTGGCCCCATGCACACACGTACACACATAAATAGAAAACCATAACTGTGATGAAATGTAACAGGAGAAGGAGGTGCAAAATGCAGTCTGTTCAATTAAAGCCATGGGAACTCATTCCTCAACCGCATACCCATGGGGGCTGGGGTGGCTCGATGGATCGACAGCTTGCAGCTCAGGTCTAAGGATTGGAGTTTGTATCTGTGGTCACCCATGTAAATGTTGGGTGGGCATGGAAGCCTGCACTCAGAGGCAGGAATGGGGTGTGTGTTTGTGTGTGTGTGTGGGGGGGGTGTCCCGGAACTAACTGGCTAGCTAGACTCCTTCCATAGGTGAGCCTTCAGTTCTGTGGAGAGATCTTGCCTCAAATAATTTAGATGGGAAATGATCGAAGAAGGCTCTGGATGTTAACCTCAGGCCTCCACATATACCCACACATACACAGACACCCCCCCATGCACAGACACCACACACACACACACACACACACACACACACACACACACACACACTCTGAGCCCTCTCACTGCAACCTACCAATGTGATGTTAAGAATGTGGAATTCCAACAACAGACAGACAAGAAGTATGATTTTTCAAACATGAATATGTGGATTTAGTAAGGCCTTGTGGACTGAATCAAATGTAGCTTTTGAGGGCTAGGTGTTTTGATCTGTTCAGCGTGGTGGCCGTGGCAGCAAGGCCTCAGAAGGGAATACCCGTGTTTCACTTCAGCAGGCAACAGAAAGTAATACAAAAGGGTTGAAAAGCAATTGTTTGTTTTCATTAAAATGTTTTTACCTCGAGTTGAAAAGAAGATCATCAAGGTTTTTTATTAATAATTCAAATTTATTCTTTGAAAATTGTGTGCATATGAAATGTATGAAAAATTCATATGTATAACACATCTTGATGATATTCACTCCCCTACTCCAACTTCCTCCCCGAACCTTCTCAGTACAGCTCCCTTCTGACTTTGTGTCCTTTTAAAATTGTGTGCTTTTAGTTCAGAGTCCACTTAGCTTCCCGCACATGCGTAGGTATGAAGTCATCCTCCGGGGGCATCCTGACGGCCAGGAGCCACGTCCCCAAAACAAAGTGCCTTTCCTCCCTCATCAGCTGCACAGCTCTTCAGCGAGGCCTGGGTCATCAGGAGACCCCCCTTTCCAGATCCGCGATGGCATTTTAACTGTCGTGATCTTGTTCTGGGCTTGTGTAGGCAGTGACAGTGACTGCGATTCTGTGAGTGTGACAGCCGTGCTGTGTCTAGAGGACATTACCCATCTCTCAGGTTTTCCAAACCCGACCAAGACAGATGCCAAAATTTACACACCAGAGAAGAGACAGCAACACCTGGATTTGAGCATGCGTGCAGAAAAACAGACTGAGGTCCTCGCCCATAACAAAGTCTTCAGAGTTCTGCTTTTATAATTTTACTCTTCGGATTTAGTCTATTTCCCCTGTATGAGCACTTTTCCTGCCTGCCTCTGTGCCTGTGCTCAAGCGAGGCCGGGCCCTCTAGAAACGAAGCTGTGCATGGTTGCAAGGCACCGCGTGCGCGTTGGGAAATGAATGGACCTGGGTCCTCTGCAAGAGCAACATGTGCTCTTAGCCACCGAGCTGCCTCTGCATCCCCAGAACGAACTCTCACTCTGGGATGCAAACAACGTAGGGCACAGCTCCAGCGGCAAAAGGTGACTTGTGGGTTCCAACCCAGGCACGGTCAGTCCGTAAGTGACGCAGTGTGGCCTGCAGCGTTTCACGAGTCTCATTTGATAATACGTCAAAGAAATACAAGCTGGAGCAGATACCGACACACAGGGAACTACTGATCTGTCCATGGATGCGTTGCTGTCTCCATGTCCCTGCCAGCTTATGTTTCCTACCTGGAGTAAATCATCGGAGATCTACAAGTCGCTGAGTCAAGTAGGATGAACTATTGTTTAGCTGACTCAGGAAACAAAAATCCCAAATCAAGACTCCACTGTCCCATCACTGAAATTAAGATTACACTTCAAGCTGTATTCCTTCCTCCTAACTCAAAGTGTCACTTTATTTTCACTGTTCACTGCACCTTTCCAAGCCTTACTTCACTTCAAAACCCCATCTGCAGCCTGCCAATGTGCCTAGAAAGCCTCTGGTTAAAATGTCTCATCCATACAGGTATGAGTTGTGGGGGCAGACGTTCTTTGTGAGAGTTCAGAATGCAGCTGGCATGTGGACCTCATGGTAGAATCTTGGTGCTGAAGAAACAACTCCTTAGAAAAGCAACTGCAGGAAGTAGGGGGGTGGGAGTGGGGACATCACAGGACTTAGCGAGGAGAAAATGAAACAAGGAAAACCAGAGCCAGCCAGCGTGTGGGAACGGGGTTCTCGCAACACTTCCTTTCTGTGGGGTACTGAACTTTTTCTGTGTCTGGACGCTGCTACGCTGTGAGGACATGTTACACAGGTGGAGATGCCAGGCACTGAGAGCCAACCCGCTGAGTTTTAACCTCTGTTAATTGTGTGATTTGAGACAAATGACTTCAGCAAATGCTCCATGTGTGAATCGTGCAGAATAGTCCTCCTCGTTAGCAGAGTTGGTCCATGTGTGGAAAGTGTTCAGGACAATGCTCACTCATCCCAGAGGAGTTGCAATAACACGATGACTTTTAAATCACTCTCCACGCTGTTATTCCCACTGATGCTGATAATATAGGAAAAATGATTGTAAACGTTACGAAAGATTAAGTCAAGTAATGAAATGCTCACAGTGCAGAGGAGAGCTCAGTGAATTTACTTCCAAAATACTTTGTAAGCACTTTGTGAGCAATTGTGGGGACACATTTAAGGACCAGGATAGAGAGCGCAGGGGAATCTCAACGACCTTTCCACTTGGAAATAAATCATTTCTGTGCAAACTTAACTATGAAAAGACACAGATAAGAGATTGCAAATGATCCTAACGTTTTACAGATATTCTTTGTAGCTTCGGTGTGGTGGGACACTAAGGGAAAGGCAGTGTTCTGTCAGTTGGCGTTAAGATTACCTAAGATGCCCCCATCCTTTCCTCTGCAAACCCCAGGATAGCTGCCCCTGACCCCTCCACCACTGCATCTGAGATGACAGCTATGCCTCCCACACATGCTGATCTTGGCAAGTCTGCCAGGGATGTCTTCATGGACAGATTTGACTTAATAAAAGTTGATTTAGAAATAAAGCCTGAGAATGGGTTGGGATTTACCAGCTCAGGCTTAGGCAACACAGACCCGGCAAAGTGAGTTACATCCTGGAGACCAAGTATGACTTGATGTGTACAGACAAGTCCAACAGTCAGCACCCTGGGCACGGAGGTTACTGTAGAAGACAGGCTCGTGTGTTGACTGAAGCTGACCTTTGATTCATCCTTGTGGTCTAGCCCTGGGGTGGGGTGGGAGCCAAACTACCATCATCATGGGGTGTACGTGGACTTTGGCATCTCTGGGCCCTCGGTGCTGGGCTATGAGGACTGGCTGGCTACCACATGAAGTTTGAAACCTGGAAGTTCTGAGAGACCCAGGGCAACCTTGCAGTTGGGTGTAAGGCGGATGAACCCGCTTCATGCTCACACGAATGACAGGCGGATGAACCCCGGACCCCGCTTCATGCTCACATGAATGAATGACAGGCGGATGAACCCTTCATGCTCACATGAATGAATGACAGGCGGATGAACCCGCTTCATGCTCACATGAACGACAGGACACAGTTTGGTGGCTCCGTTAGCCAAAAGGTGGGCAAGAAGGTGGGGACCGCTGCCAGTCTCGCCGGACAGCAGGAGGAGGCAGGGCTTGCTCCGGAACAGCAGCTGAGAATCAGGTGGACCACGCGCTTGCTTTTTATTCAGTACTGAGTGCTGCAGCATGATCTGATCAGGGTACACGGAGACCCTAGATCCGGCATCGGGCTGACACCCTCAGCTCTGCTCTGCAGGAGGGCGAGACCGTCAACGTGGGTGGCCACAAACGGTGCTGTGGCCTGGGATTCCAAGCATAGGCTTAGATTGTTAGTTGGGTTAGTTGGGTTCATCGTTGTGTCTTACTCCCACACATAAGATAATTTTTATATTTTTTGTGATAATATTTTGTATTTAAATTTGAAACAAGCTTGTTTTACATGTCAATCCCAGCTCCCTCACCCTCCCACCCTCCCTTGTCCCCCTCTCAACCCCCAGCCCATCCCTTTCTGCTCCCCAGGGAGGGTGAGGCCTTCCATGGGATCTTCAAAGTCTGTCCTATCATTTGGAGCAGGGCCCAGGCCCTCCCCATGTGTCTAGGCTGAGAGAGTGTCCCTCTATGTGGGATGGGCTCCCAAAGTCCATTCATATACTAGGGATAAACACTGATCCACTACCAGAAGCCTCATGGACTGCCCAGTCCTCCTGGATAACACCCATGTTCAGGGAGGCTGGGTTGGTCCTATGCTGGTTTCCCAGCTGTCAGACTGGAGTCCTTGAGCCCCCCTTGTTCAGGTCAGCTGTCTCTGTGGGTTTCTCCAGCCTGGTCTTGACCCCTTTGCTCATCACTCCTCCCTCTCTGCAACTGGATTCCAGGAGTTTGACTCAGTGTCTGCTTCTGCTTCCATAAACTACTGGATGAAGGCTGGAGGATGGCATATAAGTTAGTCATCAATCTCATTATCATGGAAAGGCACTAAAGGCAGCCTCTCCACCATTGCTTAGATTGTTAGTTGGGTTCATCATTGTAGATCTCTGGACATTTCCCTAGTGCCAGATTTCTATTAAAAAAAACTATAATGGCTCCCTCTATTATGGTATATCTCTCCCTCTCTCTCTCTCTCTTTTTTTTTTTTTTTGCTCTCCTCTAGTCTTTCTCCAACTCAATCTTCCTGCTCCCTCATGTCCTCCTCTTCTCCCTTTCTCTTTCTCCTAACTCCTTCTCCCCATCTCCCATGCATGTCTCTCTTAGGGTCCTCCTTGTTTCCTAGCTTTTCTGGTGGTGTGCATTGTAGGCTGGTGACTCTTTGCTCTATGTCTAAAGTCCATATATGAGTGAGTACATACCGTGTTTGTCTTTTTGTGACTAGGTTACCTCACTCAGGATGGTTTCTTCTAGTTCCATCCATTTGCCTATGAATTTCAAGATTCCATTACCCCACCACCACCACCACCACTGAGTAGTATTCCATTGTGTAAATGCACCACATTTTCTCCATCCATTCTTAAGCTGAGGGGCATTTAGGTTGCTTCCAGGTTCTGGATGTTACAAATAATGCTGCTATGAACATAATTGTTCTATGAATGGGCATCTTTTGAGTATACGCCTAAGAATGGGATTACTGGATCTTGTGGTAGACTGATTCCCATTTTCCTGAGGAAATGCCATACTGATTTCCAAAGTGGCTGTACAGTGGAGGAGTGTTCCCCTCTGTCCACATCCTTTCCAGCATAAACTGTCTTTGGTGTTTTTGATTTTAGCCATTCTGACAGGAATAAGATGGCATCTCAGAGTAATTTTGATTTGCATTTTCCTGATGGCTAAGGATGTTGAGCACTTTCTTAAGTGTCTTTCAAACATTTTAGATTCCTCTACTGAGAATTCTCTATTTAGTTCTTTACCCCACTTTTTAGTTGGATTATTTGGTGTTTTGGTAAATAGCTTCATTCCTCTGTCAGATGTGGGGTTGGTGAAGATCTTTTCCAGTCTGTAGGCGGCTGTTTGGTCTTCTGACTGTGTTCTTCACTTTGCACAGGCTTTTCAGTTTGAGGAGGTCCCATTTATTAGTTGTTGATCTCAGTGTCTTTACTACTGGAGTTATGTTCAGGAAACAGTCTCCTGTTCAATTCATTCAAAGGTACCTCCCACTTTCTCTTCTAAGAGTTTCAGTGTGGCTGGATTTATGTTGAGGGCTTTGATCCATTTGGACTTGAGTTTTGTGCATGACAATAGACATGGGTCTATCTGCAGTCGTCTACACACCATCATCCAGTAATGCCAGCACCATTTGTTGAAGATGCTTTATTTTTTCCTTTTACTTTTAGCTACTTAGTCAAAAATCAGGTGTTTGTAGGTGTGTAGGTTAATATTAGGGTTTTCAGTTCAATTCCATTGGTCTGCCTGTCTAGTTTTGTGCCAATACCAGACTGTTTTCAGGACTATAGCTCTACAATAAAGTTTGAAGTCAGGCACGGTGATACCCCTGGCAGTTTCTTTATTGTACAAGGTTGTTTTGGCTATCCTGGGTCCTTTGTTTTTCCATACCAAGTTGATTGTTATCTTTTCAAGGTTTGTGAAGAATTGTGCTGGGATTTTGATGGAGATTGCATTGAATCTGCTGATTGCTTTTGGTAATATTTCCATTTTTACTATGTTGATCCTACCTATCCAAGAGCATGGGTGATCTTTCCATTTTCTGGTATCTTCTTTAATTACTTCCTTTAAAGACTCAAAGTTCTTATTGTATAGGTCTTTCACTTATTTGGTTAGCATTGCCCCAAGATATTTTATGTTGTTTGAGGCTGTTGTAAAGGGTGATGTTTCTCTGATTTCTTTCTCAGCCCCTTTATCATCTATGTATAGTAGAGCTACTGGTTTTTCTTAGTTTATTTTGTATCCTGCCACTTTGCTGAAGGTGTTTATCAGCTGTAGAAGTTACCTCATAGAGTTTTTTGGGTCACTTATGTAGACTATCATATCATCTGCAAATAGAGAAAGTTTGACTTCTTCATTTTCAATTTGTATCCCCTTGATCTTCTTTTGTTGTCTTATAGCTTTAGCTATAACTTCAAGTACAATATTGAAGAGATATGGAGAGAGTGGACAGCATGTCTTGTTCCTGATTTTAGAGAAATCACATTGAGTTTCTCTCCATGTAGTTTGATGTTGGCTATTGGTTTGCTGTATATTGCTTTTATTATGTTTAGGTATGTTCCTATTATCCATGATAAAAGTTCAAGACTTTTATCATGAAGGGGTGTTGGATTTTGTCAAAGGTTTTTTTTCAGCATCTAGGGAGATGATCATGTGGTTTTCTTTTTCAGTTTGTTTATTTGGTGAATTAGATTGATGGATTTTTGTGTGTTGAACCATCCCTGCATCCCTGGGATAAAGCCTATTTGGTCATGATGGATGATTTCTCTGGTATGTTCTTGGATTGGATTTGCCAGTATGTTATTGAGTATTTTTGCATCAATGTTCATGAGGTCTATATTTCTCTTTCTTAGTTGTGTTTTTGTGTAGCCTGGGTACCAAAGTAATTGTAGCCTTGAAAAAAAAAAGTATGGCAATGACCCTTCTGCTTCTTTTTGTGTAGAACACTTTGAGGAGTATTGGTATTAGCTCTTCTTTGAATTTCTGGTAGAATTCTGCACTGAAGCCATCTGGCCCAAGGCTTTTTTCTTTTCTTTTCTTTTTTTTTTTTTTTTTTTTTTTGGCTGAGAGGCTTTTGATGACTGTTTCTATTTCATTAGGGGTTATAGGTCTATTTAAATTGCTTATCTGTTCTTGATTTAATTTTGGTGATATCTATCCAGAAATTTGTACATTTCCTTTGAATTTTTAAATTTTGTGGAGTACAGGTTTTCAAAGTATGACATGAAAATTGTCTGGATTTCCTCTGTGTCTGTTGTTATGTCCCCCTTTTCATTTCTGATTTTGTTAATTTGCATGTTCTCTCTCTCTGCCTTTTGGTTAGTTTGGATAAAGGTTTGTCTATCTTGTTGATTTTCCCGAAGAACCAACTCTTTGTTACATTGCTTCTTCGTATTGTTTTCCTGGTTTCTACTTTATTGACTTCAGCCCTCCATTTAGGTATTTCCTTTTTCTTTCTGCCATGACACCAGAGTATAAAATAGCTTCTGGGAAGTCCAGCTCTCAGGTGAACGAGGTGATTGTGGTCATACCATAAAGACTAGGGACCTAAACCAGCTTCTGTCATAGTCTCTCTCTATATATTATTTTTTATCAGCTTAATGGGTTAATTATAATCGCCTTCATTTTGTGTGGAATTAGCATCACTTAAAATAAAATGAATAAAATATTAAAACATTAAAAAAAAACCTTGTGAAGGAAGTAGCGGCCTTCATCGCCCACCCCATTCTCAGGGTCCTTCCCTGTGACTTGAAACCACGAGGGGATTCTTTTTGCAAATGTCCGAGATGCTTTCAGGAGGAGCTTGATTTCCCCATGGAGCTGCCGAGGTAACCAGCATCACTTCCCTGCTGCTCCAGAGACACAACCACTGTGGGAGCCCCAGCTGGGCACACCTCACCGGTCTCTGCAAGCACTTAGCAGGGAAATCGCATTTGGGACCCAGAGCGCTGGGTTGTAAGCCCTGTGAGCTGGAAAGCGGCAGAGAGGGGGGCACTGGATGAGTTCCAGGCAATCTGTTTATTTTTTTTATTTTCCGTTCGAAGAGCGTGAACTTCCCGGTGCCCCAGGCCTGGTGCTTCTGCTGGAATCACTCACACAGCAGGCTTACTTCCTGGCTTGCTCCCTCTTCTCTTCCATTGTGTGATTTATCTGCCTTCTTCACACCCTGAGTTCAGGATCTTGGCAGGGACCAACAGGGGTGTCAACAGCTTCTCAGATGCAGGGTTTGGGTTCCAGGAAGTGATGGTTTCTGAGCCCCTAATGGTGGAGATTTTGCTCAACATCTGCTTGCCTCTACAGCAGACAGGAGCTGAGCAGGGAGCGGGGTTGAGATTCTGGTCAGCTTTTCTGTGGTTTGTCCTGGGCTCCCAAGGGCCACTGCGTGTTACGGAAGGGTCAGTGGGTTGGCGTTTGATCTGCATTCACGTCCGGGCTGTGTCATCTGTGTGTGAGTCTGGGAAAATTTGTGAAATCTTTCCAAGTCTCCATGCCTGTTTTCTACAGAGTGTTTTCATAAATACACAAGGCTCCACGCTGATCTCGTGATGTGAACTCGCGGATTTCACCGGTGCTGTTTCTGTTGCTCAGGCACCATGTTAGAAACAGAACATTCTCAGGCACTCTGAACATGACTTCCCTTGGCATAAAGCTTGTGTCTGTCTACTTAAGAACTGTAAGTGAGACAGGTGAAGAGCTGGTCATTGTCTGAGGCATTCTTATGTCCACAGTTCACAGGCCTGGGGGCAGCACAGACAGAAGGCATATATAGCTATTTATTTATGTATTTATTTATTCATTTATACCGCCTATTCCATTCTCCTCCATTTCTGTCTTCACCATCTTCCTCCACTGGTGAAGCCCGATGCTTTCCACCCGCTGTCCCAGATTCTCGTCTGTTCTTCCCACTCCGGGCTACTGCTGTCAGAGCCTGCTGGAAGTGTGCAGTGCTGAAGCTCCGGGTGCAGTGGCTGCCAGCATCGCCCATGGCTCTTGTCACCGCGCATTCCCACTGGTGCTGCATTTATCAGAACGCTGCGTTAGTAACACTGAGATCTGACAAGTCTAGACCTCATCTGTGTTTTAAGGCTCCCTTGACTCAAACAGAAGCTTTGCCTTGTTTGATAATTACGGGAGCATGCTGCATGAACTCAGCACCACTGAGACAGTCAGTGTCCAGAACAGGGTTGACACCTCAAGTCCAGCTCCCTTCTAACACGGCATCAGCTCAGTGTAAGTCCAGGCTCAGTCTCTCAATGTCGCCAGCGGGACTAGGAAGCAAGCAGTGAAGTTCTTGTCTGCAGTGACTTATTTTTGTTGGTGGGGAATCTTCATTCTTTAAGCTTGGAGTTCAGTGGAAACTATTTAACCGCGAAGCTACTCCTGATTCAGCTGACACTGTGGTCTTGCGGGATAGAGGAAAGTTAGCTGGGGTGATAGGTCTTCAGAAAAAGGATGCACCTCAGGTCATAGGCGTAGGGTGTCACTGCACAAACAATTCCTACAGTTTGGGCTGTTCATGGACAGCAGTGGTGACAGCAATGATTGACACATGGTAAGAACACTCCAAGTGTGTTCGATGACCTCGTTATAGACCACTCTCTGAAGGAGTAGCCCGTGAGTAGCCATGGACATTTAAACAGGGCTCCTTATCTTTCCTGCATTCTGATACAGACGGGATAAACCGACACCGAGGAGACAAGGACTTGGGCTGTGATGCAGAGTCCGAGCTGCTGAGCACAGGAGGGCGCGATAACCTAATGGTTCTCACAGGCACCAGCTTGTGACCCGCACTCTGGGCTGAAAACCCCACTGAGGAGGAAGCCACGCTGTGCTGTGGTAACTGTTCAGATGTGATTATTAATATTTAACATTCTCTGCGGTAAGCTATGTGTTGTTCCGTGAGTCATTTCATTGTTCTTTTCGTTGTTACACGTTTCCCCTTCCTTCTTTTGCATTTTAAAATGTATACCTCTGTTAACTTCAAAGGGCTCTCATCTATGCACACAATGTACTTTGACCATACCCACCCCGACCTCTCTTGCCCCTAACTCCTTCTAGAACCACCCTGTACGCCCTCGCCCCTCCCAGCTTCTTAAAATAACCATCAACCTTGGAGTGTGTACAATGTGGGTATGTGCACGATGTGTGTGCAAAGTCCCATGTATGCATGCATGTCCACCACAGTGCACGTGCGGAGGTCAGAGGACAGCCTGGCTGCCAGTGCCTCACCTTCCACCATGTTTGTTTGACAGAGTTTCTTGTTTCCACTCTGAGTGCCAGGCTCGCTCCCGTCAGCCTCACGTCACCACGGGGACAGTAAGGTTACAGACGTGTGCTGTTTCCATTTTGGAAACAAAAGGAAATATATTTTTTTCTTCTGGGGATATAGACAAAGGACCAAAAATTGATTTTTTTTTTTTTTTTTTTTATAAACTGACACACCACCGCAACACCAGCTTCGCTAGAACAAACCGCGGCGACTGAACTTCCCCAGGTGGTTACAGGACTAAGTTTCTTTTGTCCCATTTGCGTTCCTACTTCATGTGTGCTGCGCTCATTTAATTTACAATTGAGACCAAGCTCACCGTGGCCCTCTAATGTGAAGCTGAAAGTGAATGGATACCAGCGAATTTTATAGAGAGTGGCTTTACTCCTGATACTACAGCTCAGATATAATGCAAAACCCACCCATCTCCCTTCGTGCGTGTGTGCGCGCGCGCGTGCGTGTGTGTGCGTGTGTGTGCACGTGTGTGTGCACGTGTGTGCATGTGTGTGTGTGTGTGTGTGTGTGTGTGTGTGTGTGTATGAAAGAGAAGTTGTGCCAGTTTGAGAGATTACCTCTGCTATTAGCACATGGCATGAGAAATGATCATTTGAAAGAGCTGAATAAAGGCCCATTGGTTCCAATGGCGTATTACAGAATACACTTTGCTCCCGATTTCAAACCTTAGCGCTTTGTAAGCGGCCGAGCTGTTGTTGCCTCAGGCGTTGTGCTTCCGGTTACTTCTTTCTTACATCAGCAGGCTGCTGTTCTCAGCATCTCTTTAAAAGACAGAAAGGCAGAGCTCTGTGTGTCTTTGGATGCCTGCAGCCTGCTGACGCTGACGTGGGCCTTTCTCCGACACTGAGGAATGCCGCTCTGCACTCATCCATTGCTGGCGTCCTGCCACTCCTCAGACTCAACAGATTCCTCTCGGGGCATGTCCTTTCTCTCTCACTTCTAATCAGGCTTCCTGGTAACCTTGCCCTCCAATACGTACCCTAATGTACAATATGGCCCGCAGTCCCCCACCCACGCACTTATTTATTTATTTTACAGAACTTTTAGAAAAGCTGTATTTTCTCCTCCTACAGACAAAGGGGAGGGGATTTTTTTTCTGACAAAAAGATTATCCTTTATGATCTATTTGTGGCCAAGTAGTACCCACATCCAGCATTACCAGCTGTGCCCCTGTAAATGTGAGTGCCGAAGGGTCCCTCTCCTTCTGGAGGGGAAAGCAGAGGCAGGCCACTGCAGTGAGCCAGGGAGTGGAGCAGGGCTAGCAAGATCAGGACAAATTACACAAAAATCCTACCTGGGGCTGGATGAAGGGCCGAGCAGTTAAGAACAATTACTGCTCTCCCAGAGGACCTGAGTTCCGTTCCCAGTACCCAAGTCAGGTGACTCCCAACCACCTGAGCCAGCAGCTCCAGGAGACCTGGCGCCCCCTTCAGGGCTCTGCGCGTCACCTGTGTTCACGTGAGTGCACACACACACGCACACACGCACACATGCACGCGCACGCGCACACACACACATGCACACACACGCACGCACACATGTACGCACACACACAGATACACACACAGACATGCACGCACACACATACACCGCGTGCACACACACGCAAACACGCACGGACACACGCGCACGCACGTGCACACGCACGTGCACACGCACGTGCGCATGCACGTGCGCACACACATGCACGCACACGCACACTCACACATAGGATTAGACGTAAACATCTTTAAAACAAAACCTCACCCCTACAATAGGAAACAATGGCAGAAAGTTCTGCTCCTCACTTATCACTAGTCAAAAAGAATTAGAATTCTCTAGAGCAAATTGAAAAGTTATGGGGCCAAAATATTTCATGAGTACAACCTCTCCAGGTGCTGAGGGATTGAACCCATCAGACCCGGTGGGTCCATCAGCACTGACGTTTGTGAAAATGTGCATGAAGAAATATGCATCGATTTAAAATGGCATGCCACTAAAGCCTCAAAAATAATGCATGATTTTCCATCTTCTAGCTTAGATGGAAAAACATGTGTTTTGCTCACAATTTTGTCTGGGGGAAATGTGAACTCCCAGCCGATTGTACTCACAGGCAGGCCCCTTTTCTAGATTCCTTTCAAATGGAACCATAACATGTGTTGTTCTGTGGGAGAAATAAATAAATAAAGTGAACACTTACGATGTTAATTCCTAATATATAGGATTATGGGGGGAAAGTCATGTTGCTTAAAACAACCCGTAGTTTCCCCTCTAGGTACATTCGTGGGGGGTTGGGTGGGGACAAGCGATGATTTTAACCCTTGAATATTTTGCACTACCCCATGGGGCCGGCATATGTTTCTGAATAACTTTCGTCTTTCAGGGTAGAGAGAGTCAACCTCAATAACCACATTAGGAAGAATAATAGGCCAAAGGCACATGTGTTGACAGATGTTTCTACCCCGTGGAAAGAAGATAGAGGAAATTAGATGATGAATTTTAGGGTCTGAGGCCTTCCTAAAGTATTGTATTTTCCTGAGGTCACCAAGTATGCGTTGGCTGCCTTTGGCAACGCTGGGACATCCTTGGGGTGTGTGAATGAGCTCTTGAATTGCTCCCAGGATGGACTGCTGACCCACTTGTCTCCACTGGTACTTGGATGCAAAATTAGAAACAAGGTCTTCTCACCAGCACCGTGGCCCATGCAAGAGCCTCGTGTGATTTATCTTTACTCATTTTCTTCACTTTCCATGCTAAAATATTTTTACATGGTCAATAAATTATGAAGGCTGACATGAATAAGATGAACTGTGGAAGAAAATGGGAGACTGAAAATTTGTAAGAATGTGAAATGGATACTTTACTTTTACTCCAACTGGCTCTGGACTCGTGGGATCTGTAGAATGAGAGCAACTACCTTATTTTGAATAGATTTAGTAATGTGTCCAGAGGACTGATGACTCCTCGGTCATTCATAATCAAGAGGGTGTCCAGTACTCAAGGCATTTCAGGGAAATGAGATGGCATGCTTGGAATGGTGAGATGAGTCCTTTCATATGAGACCTGAATGTTGGCCTGGGGTGACCATGGGCCCTCGTCTCCCAAGGCGCCTAACACCCAAGGCGCCTACCACCCATAGGTTCCAGGGAGCTCTAGACAGAGATTGCTTAAGCACCAAAGGGGAGCGTGAGTATTGCAGCCTGGAGTTGTTCTCTATACGTAAGAAGTAGTAAGAGAAAAAGAAAAAGAAATGTACCTTGGAAGAGGCATAGGTACATAGGTGTTAGAGAGGACTTTGTGGCTTAGGGCACACAATGGAACGCTGCAGCTTCTTTGAGAAATCAAAAGACCACAAAGGTAATCAGGGAGGTAGCATTTAGGTCGATAAGGAACTTAGGTCTTGTGCTGTGCTCTCTAGTCTGCCAGTTTCACCTGAGATCTCAGGATTACATTGTGAGGCTGGCATGTTTTAGGCCCTTTCTGGTTTTTGGCTATGAAATTTGTCCTGTGACCTCTGAAGATCTCAAAACTCCACCAGGCAAGCCATTAAAAACCAGAAGAGAAAACCTTCACCAAACAGTTCAGACACTTTTAACTATATGTAAATTCCACCCCAGCCCAGCCTGGGAACCGAATTTTCCAGCCTGAAGAGGAGACGCTACTTCCTGGACCCTACTGTCACCTACATGATGAGTGCTGGGTCTGCCTGCGATGCTTGTGAACACGTAGACTTAGGAAGTTTGTGAACGTTGACTGGATAGGTTTTGTAGATCCCAGCTTTCAGCACGCTCAGAGGGAAGTAGGGCACCATTGCCTGTCTCTTCTCGCACTGTGACCCATTTGTGTGGAATTCTCCATGCTCGACATGCTTCCTGAAAGTTCCAGACCTGTCTTTCCTGCATGGAGAAAGAGAACCCCATCTTTTGTTTTCTTTCCATTTCTCCATAAGCCTGCATCTTCCCAGGGTCAGCAGATAGGAAGCAAGTGCAAGAGATTTTGATCTGAAGTCTCCACATTCTGGTCCACCATTCATCATCCCTGGGAGGGTAAAGTATTTCTAATAGATGGGGATGTTTCCTCTCCTGGTTTTGGCTTTTGCTGGGACTTGGATCATCAGGATTCTTTTTAGAAGGCTCTGTCTGATTTCTCTGAGAGAATGCTGTCTGCTGTCTCTGCACACATCTTTTCTAGATTTTTTTCCATTTTTTTCTTCTAAACATGTTCATGGTCTTTATTGTTGTTCATGTGGGATTCACAGAAGTATGAATGGTTTATAAAAATGTATGATGCTGGATGATAAAGTAATTCCTTTGGGGTAACACTGTCCCCAGTGCTGGCATGTTCTTTAGCATTGTGACCCTTTCTTTGTGCCCTTTCTCACCCTTCTTTGAAGTTTCTGGATCAAATGCCCCATTGTTCATGTCACTTTCTATCTTCTTTTGCTGTTAGAAGATATATTTTTGCATTTATATTTATTTTGATATTTTTGCAGTCATATTTGAATGTTTTTCAAAAGACTTCTATTCCTTTCAGCTCCTTTTTGACATGTTACAGTAACACAGTATTTATAAACTCCCGAGGATGCTTATTAGAATTAGTTGTATCTTTTTAAAAATCTTTTACTTTTGCTGATTCTTTGTGGATTTCACAGCATGCATTCTGATCGATTCCACTCACCTCCCTGTCCCCTTGCAACCTCCCTCTCCAAACAAAACCAAATTTAAAAGAAAACTAAAGACCAAAGGAAACAAAGAAGCAAAACAAAACAAGAGGAGGAGGAGGAAGGGGAGGGAGAGGGGGAGGAGTAGGGGGAGGAGGAGTAGGGGGAGGAGGAGGAGGGGGAGGAGGAGTGGGAAGAGGAGAAGGGGGAGGAGGAAGGGAAGGAAGGGGAGAAGGAGGAAGGAGGAGGAGGGGAGGAGGAGGGGAGGAGGAGGGGAAGGAAGGGGAGAAGGAGGAAGGAGGAGGAGGAGGGGGGAGGGGGAGGAGGAGTGGGAGGAGGAGAAGAAGAAGAAGAAGAAGAAGAAGAAGAAGAAGAAGAAGAAGAAGAAGAAGAAGAAGAAGAAGAAGAAGAAGAAGAAGAAATCTTACTCTGGAAGCTGTCGTGTGGCCTTCTGAGAAACCAGTTGTATCATTAGAAAATTAACTTTTCTTCCTTCCAGTATTAATTTCATCTGGCACCAGTTTTTCTAGTTGTGTAGCTTGTTAAATTTATTTCATGCTACAAAATTTCTTTGACTGTCCTGGGAACTAGGACAGAAAAGTTCACATTTAACACTGGAACAGCTGGGCATGGTACCCATGCATACTCTAGCACTTACTTGGCAGGCTGAGGCAGGTGGGTTTAGAGTTCAAGCCTAGACTGGGCTACAGGTCAGTAAGAAAGCTTTTTTTCTCATCAAGTCAATGAGAGATCCTAGGTAAAACACACCTCCCTGGGCTTTACCAAACCCCAGACTCATTTTAAAAACAGACTATCAGTTTCTGCTTAAGCTTTGCTTTGGTGGATTGTTATGCAACAGTTGATAAATAGAACATACTTTTTAAAAAACTCCGGGGCTGGAGAGATGGCTCAGCCATCAAAGGCTGTGCTCACAACCAAAGCAACAACAACAACAACAACAATAATAATAAAATCTCTTTCACCTACAAATATCCAGAGCAAGGCAGGCTGTATATTTCTGTTTCTTAGGTGATGTAACCTTGACACAAGATGCAATGGCCACAGGCACTTAGACCAGCCCAACTCTCTTTTGCAACGATAGAAAATTATAGCCAGAGAGGAGAGATACCTCAATACCATCAAGCCCACAGACTGTAGACCAGCCCACCTTCTTTCCAGCATTATGTCCAACAGCCATCCACATCATCACTCACACTGGTAGAAATGGCTAGTGATGGGTAAGAGATGGGCCCCATAAACCAATTTGCCAACTGTGCTCTCACAGATAATTATTTAGGTTCTCTGACCCCCGTTTTCATTGTCTATAAAACAAAGACTTAAGAACTTGCTTTAAAATCTATTTAAGAAATAGTATGTAGTGGCAATAAATTGCCTGGTACAACTTGAAGTGCTCATTAGATACATTACATAGAAAACCTGTCACAAAGTAACTTTCATTACTATCAGTTTTGCAGGGGGCTATAATTGTAAAGGAACAAACAAAGACAATAATGTTAAAACAAAATAACAGTAGCAGCTGTAGTGTAGCTCCCTTACTCTCAGCATCCACGCAGCTGGTGACACCCATAGTCCACATTTTCAGATGAGAACAGCCAGTGGTTAAGCAATGTGTCAATTTAGGTGGAGGCTGGGATCTGGCTCTTGGCAGATGGGAAGGAAGTCAGCTATCTCTTAAAGTATAAATAAGAAAGATATCCTGTTACCCTGAAGCTTCTCCTCCAGGACCTAGCTGGGAAAAACCCCTAGTGTCAGCCAGCTCTCCTACCAAGCAAATCATTTCTCAATCTTTCTGGAAAGGAAAACAGATCCCCTGCCATTGCAGAGAACATGACTTCTGCCTAGGAGAATGTCTTCCTGCTGTCTTTTGGATCCTCTTAGGGTTTTAGTCCCAAGTTTTCAAGCTCCTTGGCAAAGCGTCAAACCTGAAATGTGCAGGCTTTAACAACGTTTTGAAGTGTATTTGAAAACTGAAGCAGAAGACATCACCCTCAGGGACTATTTTAGGCTAAGAAAGGACCTGAAACATCTCTCTGGATGGTACTGTAGATCAGTGATTCGAGATATTTTAGTATTGTGCCTCTGTGTTATGAGCAGTTTTTCCCTGCCAGCCTGGGCCCACTGCCACGCCAGCCCCAAATAAAAACACAGAGATGCTCTATTAGATATAAATATCTTGGCCAGTTACTAGTTTCTTATGGGCTAGCTCTGTCTTAAATATTAACCCATTTCTATTTAAGTACTTCCTCATGGCCTCATCTTACCAGACAGAGGGCCTGGACATCTGTTCTCTCATGTTCTCTCCATGTTGACTCCTCTCCTCTTTATCTCCTAGTCCCGCCTGTCTTGCTTTCCTATTGGCCAACAGTGCTTTATTCATTAACCAATAAGAGAAACACACTTACAGAATGACATCTCCCATCACCTCTGCTGTGAGATTACAGCTATATGTGTACCCCTTTTGTTGTAGGCGTGGGCTTCCTCCATTTAGAAAGTCCTGCCTCTGGTGTAACAAATCTTTTTCTGTCCCAACTAGTTCAGTCAGTAGAGCATGAGACTCTGAATCTCAGGGCCATGGGTTCTAGCCCCACATAGGGTACCGTATGTAATATCTCTCTCTGTCCAGCTACCCAGCTCCTAAATAATGACATGGAAACATATTATTAATTATGAATGCTCAGCCTATAGCTTAGGCTTATCCCACTACCTCTTACAACTTAAATTAACCCGTTTATATTAATCTATATTTTGCTTTATGGCTTTTTATCTTTCATTCTGTATACCTAACTCCCTCCATGTCTTGTTGGCATCTCCTCCTACTTCCTCTCTCTATGCCCAGGAAGTCCCGTCTATACCTGCTGCCTAGCCATTTGACCATTCTGCTTTTTATTACATCAATCACAGCAATACATGTCTACACAGTGTACTCATATCCCACAATGACCTTGCTCTTTAGTTCATCACAGAGTTATAATTTTCTAGTCTGAGAATATCTTGTGGAGTTTTGCACATTGTTACACAGTGACTCTGAGTTGGTCCGTGGTTTGTTTGAGCAGCTCATTCCGGATGTTCTCTGGGGGAGTCTGGAAAAACATCTCAGATACCAGAGGCCAAAGGCACAGGGTAGAGGTAGAGGCATGCTCTTGCCTTGCTCAGTGCAGACTGCCCTGGCAGCCAGATCTTGGGCTGAGTTCCACCTCCATCTGCTAAAAAGAACTCTCCAGCCTGGAGACGTGTGAGACAAGCATTTGTTAGCCAAGCCTCCCAGTCTGTGGCATTTTGTTATAGCAGCTGAAACTGAAACATCATCATCTAAACATCACACTACAGTAGTAAACAAACACACTCCAACAAGGACTTCCCTGGTGAATGCATTAGGTAAACAAAGAAAAACGCAGAAACCAAAATGAACAACAGCAAAATGATGTAGCAAAGAGTATAAAGAGCTTATTAAATTCAACTAACCAAAGGATTTGTTGTGTGCAAGGAGAGCTAAAAGTGACCTAGAATATAGTCTCTGTGAGTTCCATTTGCAACTTCCAGCTGCTGCTCTTGTAGTTTATGTGAACTCTTGATTTGATATAATTTTCCTGGAATCGGTAGCCACTTCCCATGCAGTGTAAAGGCATTTCAACTCTTTACCCTGAATATCTTTTTGTCTGAAATATATCTTTGGGTAGGATTGTACTTCTAGATCTTTTTTTTACACCCTGCATGCTGTGTTCTGTACGCTGTCTTAGGTCGTCAGCGTTTACTTAGAATTATTCATCCAGTGCATGCTCTATTTCCAATTTTATCCCCTTAAATGTCCTGTAGCACACATTTGTGGAGCAAAACCAAACCACACACATCTGCTGTCTCTCTGTGCTCCAAGCATGCAGAGCCCAGACACAGGCCTAAGCTCGGAGCTCTGCTCATTTTAGTTGAAGGTTGAACTTAGGTCATCAGCCAATCTGCATTGCTTTTTCAGAAGCTTGGGAAATAATATTCTTCTGAGAACAGTCAGCGGAGAGGGAGAGCAGTGGTTTTTGTTTTATTTTGTTTGAGGTACATTGGGCTTCGGTGCTCATTCTAATTTGGACCTAAGGCCGGTCCAGAGTTTCCCAGTGTTAAGAATGAACATTATCTGTATCATGCATACACACATTTACCCTGAATAATTTGAGAGTCAACTACAAGTCTCTTAATTGCTCAGTGTCCCAATATATATTTCAAAAAAAAAAAATAAGGACATCATCTTATGTAACAATAGTTTCATTATAACGTCAGGAAATGCACATTCATATAATTCTATTATCTAATGTATGGACCCTGTTCACGAGAAGTTTCTTTGCTATTTATTTGTGTGTGTGTGTGTGTGTGTGTGTGTGTGTGTGTGTGTGTGTGCCTGCTGTGTTCATGTGAGTCAGAGGACAACTGCCAGGAATTGGATCTCTCTCCTATGTGGGTCCTTGGAGTTGAACTCATACTTGGTAGCATGTACCTCTATGAGCCATCTCATGGGCCAAATTTAAGATCCAACTCAAGGCCACACATCATACCTCCTTTTATGTTTATCTTTTATTTTTCTGGTTAAAATCTCGTACAGTTTTGATCCCTCTAATCCCTAGACACAGATTTAAAGAGCTCACGATAATCTAGAGACCAACTGGTTTGGAGGTGTCCACACACCTGTACAATCCCTATATCATGTCCAGGATGAGTGTGCGGATTAGGAACAAAATGTGTTTGCAACAGGCCGGAGAGCACAGAGGACAGTTTTAGGGGTCTCCTCACCACACCAAGTCACTGAGATATCTGGAAAACGAGAAAGGCTCTGTGAAGTCGATCGCTATTCTCGTCTCTTAAATGCTTATTTGGTTGCATGTTTTAAAGATAGGGTCTCATGTGGCCCACACTGGCATCAACCCTACTGCATGGCTAACGGTGAACCCCTGAGCCCCTTGCCTGTGTCTCCCGAATCCTGGAATTCCATGGGTGCCACTGTGGCCACATGAGTAGGAGCGGCCCCCATAGGCTCACAGACTTCAATGCCTGGTCACCTGGGGTGGTGCTGAGAGGGGTTAGAAGATGCGGCCTTGGAGGACGTGCGTCACTGGCGTGCGCTTTGGGGTTTCAAATGTTCTGCCTACTGTAGATCTCTGGCCACCTCTTCGCCGGGACTCTGTCTGCCTGCGTGGCGTCTAAGACAGCCACTATGACCGGCTGAGCACTCCTGTGTGCTCTTTTCTCAGAGAAAGTTGTCTCGGCAGTAACTTGGCCTTAGTTTTCAAAGAGCTGTCTTCTGGATTCTATTCTTATTGTCTGCAACACTCCTACAAGTCAGATTCTCAATCTTTGTAGCACATCTTTTTATTTTTTCTCATTGAATTTCTTTAAGTTTTAAAATTACTTTTTATAATTTTTGTATTCTTCTGTGTCAGTAAAATAATACATTTAAGTTAAAAATTTAATTACATGAATTTATTATGAATTGGCAACTTTTTTTCAGGATTGGACCCTAAAACTATCATTTAAAAAGCTGACAAGAAATAAAGAACTTATCCTGAAAGTGTCTCTCTACATAACATGTTAGTTATAAAGGAAGAATACCGATCTGCTGACGAACTCAGGCATCACAACTTAAGCAAGTGTTCTGAGTTAACCCTCCTGCAAACGGGCCAAGTGGCCAGACATACTAAGCTTGCAGGAGGACACTACAGCTGCTGCAGAATTCCTCTGTAGATGAACAGCTGGGTGCTGCGCACAAGGAAGTCTGCCACACCAAGCTTAAGAGATGTTTCCAGTCTTCAAAATGTCAAGGTTATAATAGTAGTGTGTGTGTGTGTGTGTGTGTGTGTGTGTGTGAGTGTGTGTGTGAGAGTATGTGTGTGAGTGTGTGTGTGTGAGTGTGTGAGAGTGTGTATGTGTGTGTGTGTGTGAGTGTGTGAGAGTGTGTATGTGTGTGAGTGTGTATGTGTATGTGTGAGAGTGTGTATGTGTGTGAGTGTGTGTGTGTGTCTGTGTGTGTGTGTGTGTGAGAGTGTGTGTGTGTGTGAGAGTATGTGTGTGAATGTGTGTGTGAGAGTGTGTATGTGTGTGAGTGTGTGAGTGTGTGAGAGTGTGTATGTGTGAGTGTGTATGTGTGTGTGTGAGAGTGTGTATGTGTGTGAGTGTGTGTGTGTCTGTGTGTGTGTGTGTGTGAGAGTGTGTGTGTGTCTGTGTGTGTGAGTGTGTGTGTATGTGTGAGAGTGTGTGTGTGTGTGTGTGCACGTGCGCACGTGTGCGTTTGCATGTGCATACGTGTTTCTGTACACGAGCATGTGGAAGGCGGATGTAAATCTGGGATACCGTTCATCCGGAGCCTTGCGTCTTAGTTTTTGAGACTGAAACTTAGCGTGCACTAGTTGCCCTGGGCTGGCTGCTCTCAATTAAGTGGCGGGGACCCTCCCGCCCCTGCCTCCCCAGCACTGGGCCTGCACGTGCGTGCCCCTCTGCCCAGCTTTTTATATGAGTCTGGGTGTGGAGCTCAGGCCCTTGTGTCTGCCTGTGGAGTGTGGGGCTCTTTCCCCAGCACCTGGGGAAATGATTTCAGATAAAATGAAATGAGAGGAACAAGTTGTGATGTGTGGAATTGGAACTTAGAAAGAAGCTTTTTTATTAGGTATTTGATCAAAGTTTTGCAAGGTTGGTAGATTGGAAAATGGGATTTCTTTTTTAAATACTGTAATTAAACTTCTTACCAAAGAGAAAATTCTTATTTTATGAAATATACAGCCAGATACTTTGCTGTTAGGCACACACACACACACACACACACACACACACACACACACAGTGCTTATTTTTTTACCTTGAGGGAATTGTAATATTAATAAATAAAAGACCCAGAGACTGATATTGGGGTTCAAGCTTCCTGTCCTCAGCATGGCTGGAGAATCCTGAGACTGAATGACTTCCCGTCCTCAGCGTGGCTGGAGAATCCTGAGACTGAATGTCTTCCCGTCCTCAGCGTGGCTGGAGAATCCTGAGACTGAATGTCTTCCCGTCCTCAGCGTGGCTGGAGAATCCTGAGACTGAATGTCTTCCCGTCCTCAGCGTGGCTGGAGAATCCTGAGACTGAATGTCTTCCCGTCCTCAGCGTGGCTGGAGAATCCTGAGACTGAATGTCTTCCTGTCCTCAGCGTGGCTGGAGAATCCTGAGACTGAATGACTTCCCGTCCTCAGCTTGGAGAATCCTGAGACTGAATGACTTCCCGTCCTCAGCGTGGCTGGAGAATCCTGAGACTGAATGACTTCCCGTCCTCAGCGTGGAGAATCCTGAGACTGAATGACTTCCCGTCCTCAGCGTTGGAGAATCCTGAGACTGAATGTCTTCCCGTCCTCAGCGTTGGAGAATCCTGAGACTGAATGACTTCCCGTCCTCAGCGTTGGAGAATCCTGAGACTGAATGTCTTCCCGTCCTCAGCGTGGCTGGAGAATCCTGAGACTGAATGACTTCCCGTCCTCAGCGTTGGAGAATCCTGAGACTGAATGTCTTCCCGTCCTCAGCGTGGCTGGAGAATCCTGAGACTGAATGTCTTCCCGTCCTCAGCGTGGCTGGAGAATCCTGAGACTGAATGTCTTCCCGTCCTCAGCGTGGCTGGAGAATCCTGAGACTGAATGTCTTCCCGTCCTCAGCATGGCTGGAGAATCCTGAGACTGAATGTCTTCCTGTCCTCAGCATGGCTGGAGAATCCTGAGACTGAATGTCTTCCCGTCCTCAGCGTTGGAGAATCCTGAGACTGAATGTCTTCCCGTCCTCAGCGTGGCTGGAGAATCCTGAGACTGAATGTCTTCCCGTCCTCAGCGTGGCTGGAGAATCCTGAGACTGAATGTCTTCCCGTCCTCAGCGTGGCTGGAGAATCCTGAGACTGAATGTCTTCCCGTCCTCAGCGTTGGAGAATCCTGAGACTGAATGTCTTCCCGTCCTCAGCTTGGAGAATCCTGAGACTGAATGTCTTCCCGTCCTCAGCGTGGCTGGAGAATCCTGAGACTGAATGTCTTCCCGTCCTCAGCGTTGGAGAATCCTGAGACTGAATGTCTTCCTGTCCTCAGCGTGGCTGGAGAATCCTGAGACTGAATGTCTTCCCGTCCTCAGCGTTGGAGAATCCTGAGACTGAATGTCTTCCCGTCCTCAGCGTGGCTGGAGAATCCTGAGACTGAATGACTTCCCGTCCTCAGCGTGGCTGGAGAATCCTGAGACTGAATGACTTCCCGTCCTCAGCGTTGGAGAATCCTGACACTGAATGTCTTCCCGTCCTCAGCGTTGGAGAATCCTGAGACTGAATGACTTCCCGTCCTCAGCTGGCTGGAGAATCCTGAGACTGAATGTCTTCCTGTCCTCAGCGCGCTGGAGAATGGATCCCTCATCCTGAGACCTTGCTCCTGTCTTACACACCTCCCCAATCATGGGGTTAAAGGCGAGTGACCCCAGGCGCTGAGATCATCTTTGCCTGAGCTGTTTCTCTTCAGGAGTGGATCAACCTTGTGTAGATCTGGGCGGCTTTGAACTCACAGAGATCTGTCTACCTCTTAACCCTGAGCCCTAGGATTAAAGCTGTGCACCACCACCTCCTAGCTTCTGGTGCTGGGATTAAAGGTCTGTGCCTGGCTCCTACGACTTTTGGGTGATTTTGCTTTCTGAATCTTCAGGTAAGCTTTAATAAATCATAAATAACCACAGAGAATCTTGGGGGAAGTGTACACAAGTATTTTAGCAACTTTTCTTTAGGTATGAAATAACCTTACATAAAACATTTGGGAAAGAATTTTACACGTTGTTCCCCAGTATTGTATTATTTAATCAGCCATTTGTAATAAACCTGTGTTCTATTTGACTTAGAATTAGGGTTGTGACTTAGCTTTTAGTGGCGTGTCAACTATAAAACCCTCATGAAACAGGAATGTAAAGTGTGTGTGCGCGCGCACGAATGTGTGTGTGTGTGCATGCGTGTGTACACGTGTGCGTGAGCATGCGTGCGTGCACGTGTGTGCGTGTGCATGCGTGCGTGTGTGTAAGTGCATGCGTGTGTGTGCGCTGCGTGCGCGTGCGTGTGCATGTGTGTGCGCGCGCGTGTGTGCGTGTATGCGTGCGTCTGTGTGCGTGTGAGCATGCGTGTGCGTCTGTGTGCGTGCGTTAGTGCGTATGTGTGCGTGCGTGGGTGCGTGCGTGCGTGCGTGGGTGTGAGCGTGCGTGCGTGGGTGTGAGCGTGCGTGCCTGCCGGCCCGGGTTTCCATGAACTACATGATAGACACATGGGAAGCTCATGCCATGGACCCATACAGAATTTCGCTGCCACCCTAATGCAGCTGAGCGTTGCAGTGGGGGAATCACTGGGCGAGTCTCTCAGCAGCATCGCTCGCACGGTGGTGCGCTCAGGGGTTCGCTCAGGGGTGACACGCAGGCCGCCGCCGCTCCATCCCTTACCCCAGCTGCACGCCGATGGGCCCAGAGAATTCTGGGAACAACAGGAGAGAGAAAACACGGGAAGCACGCAGTCCGCGCTCTAGATGTCCAGGTGGAGCAGAAGTAGCGCTCGCCAGGAGGTTTCCACTTCCGTGCGGAACTGGAGCCCCTGCTGTGGGGCGTGGGGGACCCCGCTCAGGACCCCATGCGGAAGTGGAGCCCCTGCTGTGGGGCGTGGGGACCCCGCTCAGGCCCCATGCGGAACTGGAGCCCCTGCTGTGGGGCGTGGGGGACCCCGCTCAGGACCCATGCGGAACTGGAGCCCCTGCTGTGGGGCGTGGGGGACCCCGCTCAGGCCCCCTGCGGAAGTGGAGCCCCTGCTGTGGGGCGTGGGGGACCCCGCTCAGGCCCCCTGCGGAACTGGAGCCCCTGCTGTGGGGCGTGGGGGACCCCGCTCAGGCCCCCTGCGGAACTGGAGCCCCTGCTGTGGGGCGTGGGGGACCCCGCTCAGGCCCCCTGCGGAACTGGAGCCCCTGCTGTGGGGCGTGGGGGACCCCGCTCAGGACCCCTGCGGAACTGGAGCCCCTGCTGTGGGGCGTGGGGGACCCCGCTCAGGCCCCCTGCGGAACTGGAGCCCCTGCTGTGGGGCGTGGGGGACCCCGCTCAGGACCCCTGCGTCCCTCCTAGCTGTGAAGTGAGGCAGGGCCGGTTCTGCGCTCGGGCCGCATCCGCCCGCCCTGATTCCGGGATGCAGCGTGGCGCCCCCGGCCATTGCCCTGAGTGCGCGGGCCTTGGCTCGCCTGAGTCGGAGCCCCTGCACGAGGCCGGCCTGGCGGGTCAAGGCTGCCCGGGCTGCACAGGGCGAGGCCGCCAGGCCTTCGGGGGCGCAGAGCTCTTTATTTCACGGGGGACGGAGCAGGCCCCACCCCACGCCCCTCCTTCCACCCCCTTGGCCCCCGCGACCTCGCCCAGCCCTGCCTGCCCCGGGATGCTTGGTCTCCGCTGCAACGGCGCCTTTCACACGGACTTGGCGTCCGCGTTTCCTCTGAAGCCTTCAGCGAGACCTAGCGGGATGTGGTGAAGGGATCCAGGTTCGGGACTGCTGTGGCCCCGTGCCAGGGAGGCGGGAGAGCCAGGCGCGGCGGGGGCGGGGCGCTTCCTGAGGGTCCTCGCTGTCAGGACGGTACCGGGCAGAGGCGCGCGGACCGACAGCAGCGCGGGCTCCCAGTGCACAGCGTAGGAGGGGAGATGGCCCGTCCTTCCGGGTTCTGTGATCTCCTGCAAACGCAACCGAGAACTGACACAAGGACCAGGGGCCGAGTCAGTCACGGGGCTCCCTCTTCCTCCTCCTCCTCCTCCTCCTCCTCCTCCTCCTCCTCCTCCTCCTCCTCCTTTTCTTCCTCCGCCTCCTCCTCGTCCTCCTCCGCCTCCTCCTCGTCCTCCTCCGCCACCTCCTCGTCCTCCTCCTCCTCTTCCGCCTCCTCCTCCTTCTCTTCCTCCTCATCCTCCTCCTCCTCTTCCACCTCCTCCTCCTCCTTCTCTTCCTCCTCATCCTCCTCTTCCTCCTCATCCTCCTCCTCCTTCTCCTCCTTCTTTTCCTCCTCCTCCTTTTTCCTCCTCCTCCTCCTCCTCCTCCTTCTTTTCCTCCTCCTCCTCCACTTCCTCCTCCTCCGCCGCCTCCTCCTCCACCTTCTCCTTCTCCTCCTCCTCCTCCTTCTTTTCCTCCTCCTCCTCCTCCTTCTCCTCCTTCTTTTCCTCCTCCTCTGCCTCCTCCTCCTCCTCCTCCTCCTCCTTCTCCTCCTCCTTCTTTTCCTCCTCCTCCTCCTTCTTTTCCTCCTCCTCCTCCGCCTCCTCCTCCTCCTCCTTCTTTTCCTCCTCCTCCGCCTCCTCCTCCTCCGCCTCCTCCTCCTCCTTCTCCTTCTTTTCCTCCTCCTCCTCCTTTTCCTCCTCCTCCTCCTCCTCCTCCTCCTCCTCCTCCTTCTTTTCCTCCTCCTCCTCCTCTTCCGCCTCCTCCTCCTCCTCCTCCTTCTCCTCCTTCTTTTCCTCCTCCTCCTTCTTTTCCTCCTCCTCCGCCTCCTCCTCCTCCTCCTTCTTTTCCTCCTCCTCCGCCTCCTCCTCCGCCTCCTCCTCCTCCGCCTCCTCCTCCTCCTTCTCCTTCTTTTCCTCCTCCTCCTTCTTTTCCTCCTCCTCCTCTTTTCCTCCTCCTCCTCCGCCTCCTCCTCCTCCTCCTCCTCCTCGTGTGTGTTTGGAGGGGTGGATGTGCACACTCGTGTTTGTACGCTTGTGTATGTGCCAGAGGTTGACATGCAGACCTCCCTTATGTATGCAGCCTGGTCCGAGCCCAGAGCTCAGCACTTTGGGTAGTTTAGCTGCACAGCCGGGCCCAGGAATCCTCTGTCTGTGCCCGCTGAGCTCTGGGATTCTGAGGGGGCTGTCAGGGGGTTCTGGGAATCTGAACTCCGAGAAAGTTTCTTTCAGGAAGAACTGAAAGAGCCAGGCCATCCCAGTGCCCTCTCCCTGACTTCCTTCACTCCCGCGCACCCCACGCTCCTCCTCTCCTAAAGCGTCCTGGTCTTTCATAAAAGCTCTCCCGGCCAGGCCACTTCTACGCTACCCAGTGTATTGAAGACGAAGGTGTTTCCATTAGCTTGGGAACCGGGCAGTGGGGCAGGCACAGCCAATGCGGCCCCTGTGCCACCCCTACCCCTGGAGGCAGGCTCTCGTGCCAGCTCTGAGAGATGCACGGCTAAAGATCTTGTTTTAGCTGGAAGAAAATGCAAGGCGGTTTTTATGACTTCACAGGATAATTTTGAATGAAACTAGGTTACTTTTCAAAAACGATTCTTAGTTTACAGGCTGGGAAGAATATTTGAAATTACATCAACATTCCTGTATTACCTTGCATGCAAAATAATATAAACATACACTTTTGCCCAATACTTTGGTTTTCAAGTTTTCTTAAAAACAACAACAGCCTCAACAACAAAACCAGCCAAACAAACAAACAAACAAACAAACACCCCTGGAGTATCACGCGTGATGTCTATGTGTTTGTCGATCCCTCCTCCTGCTCCTCTTCCTCCTCCTCCTTCCCTTTCCAGTTCCCCTGGGAACAGAGTGGTTCCTTTCTCTCCGCCTCCTTTGCAGCTATGCGGAATCAAGAGGCTGAGTTACTGCTCCTTCAGTGTGGTAAAAATGGTGTTGCCACGGAGGACGGAGTCTAAAGGATGCTTGACTCCACAAAAGCCGCAGTTCGGGGTAAAGCTGGGCACACAAAGCTGTGCTCCCTTGCCGGCTCACTGTGGGTGACGTGACCTCTCAGCCTTCCTTATAAATCCCATAGCCTGTTTGTGCAATCGTGTGCACACGTGTAGGAGTGACGGACAGAGCACAGAAGGATTAGCGAGTAGAAACAAAATAGTTAACCTTGGCGGATCCAATAGTCTATATCCAAGAGAACAAAGTATTAGAAGCAATTAGCAAAAATTAGCTGTTTCTAAAGAAATAAAAAAATCAGTATTTAGACTTCATATTGTATGCATATGTTCAAGAATTAAATGGTAAAATGAAAATTATATTTATGTTCATAGTATCAGTGAGCAAATGTAATAAAAATGTAAAAGACTTACATGATGAAAGGTAGAAAGATGATGGAGAAAAGAGTTTGCACATGCCAGAAAGGTTTGGCTTAAGGGTGAGTGCTGCCTGGCACGTGCAGAGAGCTCTGGGGATAACTGCCAGTGTTCTCTCCAGCACAAAGCTGGTTTGAATATTTGCATCATGTGATCAGAGAGAGAGATGCAATTTTCCAGGACAATGCATTGGCAAAATGGAGACCCAGTAAGACCGACAGTCGGCACCAGTACCTGAGGTATCGATGTTCCTGTCCCTGGCTGCCTGGACTCAGCCCAATAAGAGTTCATCTTTCTGTCTGTGTCTGAGGACAGGGAAGCAGCCAGCGTCCCAATAGTATAGTGACATAAGGCAAGCATTCTGACTAGTTCTAAGGAACACTGGCCATTTTATTCAATTCAAGCCCTTAACCAGCTAATTAATGCGGTGATTTGTTTGTGCTCTAACAAATAAAGTTGGCCTGGAGAGCAGAGGGTGGAGCTAGCCACCAGTGAACGATAGAGGCCAGGCAGTGGTGGCTCACACCTTCAATCTCAGCACTAGGGAGGCGGAGACAGGAATATAGGGCAAATGGAGACAGGATCTCTCACCCACTCCGTCTGAGGATTCCTAGAGACAGAATCTTGCCCATTTGGTTTGAGGATTCAGTACAGGTAAGAAGTCTCTCTAGTGGCTGATTCTTTTGCTTCTCTGATCTTTCAGCATTTACCCTGATATCTGACTCCAGGTTTTTATTATTAAGACCAATTAGAATTTGTGCTACAAATTAGGTTGATGAAGCCTGATCACTTAACCAGAGAGCGTCCTCTACCTTAACCAGTATTCCAACTTAAGTGATAATCTCACTCATAAAGGCTCTTGTAGAGTCACCTAGAAAATATTTAACCAAGTACCAGAGCACTTATGCCTTGGCCAAGTTGCCATGTAAAATTAACTATCATTTCAGATTTATGCATAGGAAAATGTAATATTAACAAAAATAGTCATTTTACCAAGTTGGATAGAATTTAATCAATTCTAATTAAAGATATGTTTCAATAATTTGGTAAATATATTCTACACATAATGAAAGAGTGAAGGGACAAAAATAATTTAAAATATGGCAGAACTATTATTTTGTACAGTTTTCTGTGGCTAGTGTAACAAAATTACCATTAAAGACTGAGAACCCTACAAAAACATTCCCGTAAGGGTTCTGTGTATTAGAAAGCCAGCATGGGTCCATTACCTCTGGGAGCCAGAGAATGGGAATCATTCTGGGAGCTTCTAGGGAAGCTCTTTTCTTGGGCTCATTCCCAGCTGGTACCTCTTCTCTCCATCTCCCAAGAGGACAGCCTTGCCTGTTCCTCACTGTTCTGTGATGGCACCAGCTCTGAGCTGGCCACAGTGGATTTCCTGAGGACAAACTAGATTAGCTTGAATCTGCCTGAATGATCCCAGATAATCTCGTAGCACAAGGTCTGTGCTTCATTCTCATTTGCAAAATCTCTTTCTCCACGAAAGGTAACAGATGTAACCCAGAGAGTTGGGAGATAGCTTTGAGCATTCATTTCTCCGCCTACCACCACAGCACTCATCACAACTTCCATCACAGCACGAAAGCCAGTATTGTAGGGTCACGAGGCTGTGACAACAAAGTTACAGAAAAGGTGGCGTGTAGCTGGTAGCTGAGTTTGGGAGAAGGTACCTGCAAACGCTAAGCGAAGAATGTATTAATGATGCCAAGCAAAGAAGAAAATAGAAGAAGTGCAAGCAAATACAGCTCTGAGGTAAAATAAACAACACTCGATGATGAAACAGTTACTATCCTGATGACATGCACATGTAAAGAAGAGTCTACAACGGGACGTAGAAATCAAAATCCAAAGAGAAAGATTCTACATGTGTGCATGTTTATGTTTGAACAGTTTCAGGAAAGCAGCATCATTAGGTTGGCTCACCAATGAAGACAGAAATGTATTTGTGATCCACACTGTAAGAGCTACCGAAACTCTATATGCCAAGAGAGCAACAAGCAAAATGCAAGGCAAGCAATCTTGAGGAATGTGAGTAGTTACAGAAACAGAAAAGCATGCTCAGGACCGTTAATAATAAAGGAACCGCAAATTAAAACTTCAGAGGTATAATTTTATATCTGTCAGACAGAATAATTAATGAGAGTACATCAAGGGTGGGGATGCATTAGTAATATTTTGGTGTTGTTGCTGTTATAAAATGCCAGATGGAAGGGATTACCGTAGCTCATAGGCTGAGGGAATACAATCTACCTTAGTTACGGTTCCTATTTCTGTGAAGAGATACCATGACCACAATAACTCTTATAGGGAAAAAAAAAATTAATTGGAGTGGCTCAAGTATTCAGAGGTTTATTCCATTATCATCATGGTGTCCGTGGTGGTGTAGAAGCAGCGGAGAGTTCTATATCTTAATGCTCAGGTGACAGAAACGACTGTGAGTCACACGGGGCCTAGCTTGCTCATGTAAGTCCTAAAAGCCCACCCCACAGACACACTTCCTCCAATAGAGCCCCCACACAGACACACTTCCTCCAATAGAGCCCCCACACAGACACACTTCCTCCAATAGAGCCCCCACACACAGACACACTTCCTCCAATAGAGCCCCCCACACAGACACACTTCCTCCAATAGAGCCCCACACACAGACACACTTCCTCCAATAGAGCCCCCCACACAGACACACTTCCTCCAATAGAGCCCCCCACACAGACACACTTCCTCCAATAGAGCCCACACAGACACACTTCCTCCAATAGAGCCCCACACACAGACACACTTCCTCCAATAGAGCCCCCACACACACACAGACACACTTCCTCCAATAGAGCCCCCCCACAGAGACACTTCCTCCAATAGAGCCCCACACCACAGACACACTTCCTCCAATAGAGCCCCCCACACAGACACACTTCCTCCAATAGAGCCCCCACACAGACACACTTCCTCCAATAGAGCCCCCCACAGAGACACTTCCTCCAATAGAGCCCCCCACAGAGACA
The DNA here is from genome assembly GCA_030556225.1 of Cricetiscus sungorus. Taxonomy (NCBI): domain Eukaryota; kingdom Metazoa; phylum Chordata; class Mammalia; order Rodentia; family Cricetidae; genus Cricetiscus; species Cricetiscus sungorus. The sequence continues at coordinate 4,736,545 of JANBXA010000737.1, read as the reverse complement.
CTTCCTCCAATAGAGCCCCACACAGACACACTTCCTCCAATAGAGCCCCCCACACACAGACACACTTCCTCCAATAGAGCCCCCACACAGACACACTTCCTCCAATAGAGCCCCACACACAGACACACTTCCTCCAATAGAGCCCCCCCACACAGACACACTTCCTCCAATAGAGCCCCCCACACAGACACACTTCCTCCAATAGAGCCCACACAGACACACTTCCTCCAATAGAGCCCCACACAGACACACTTCCTCCAATAGAGCCCCACACAGACACACTTCCTCCAATAGAGCCCCCCACAGAGACACTTCCTCCAATAGAGCCCCACACACAGACACACTTCCTCCAATAGAGCCCCCCCACACAGACACACTTCCTCCAATAGAGCCCACACAGACACACTTCCTCCAATAGAGCCCCCCACAGAGACACACTTCCTCCAATAGAGCCCCCCACACACAGACACACTTCCTCCAATAGAGCCCCCCACAGACACACTTCCTCCAATAGAGCCCCCCACACAGACACACTTCCTCCAATAGAGCCCCCCACAGAGACACTTCCTCCAATAGAGCCCCCCACACAGACACACTTCCTCCAATAGAGCCCCCCACAGAGACACTTCCTCCAATAGAGCCCCCACACACACAGACACACTTCCTCCAATAGAGCCCACACAGACACACTTCCTCCAATAGAGCCCCACACACACAGACACACTTCCTCCAATAGAGCCCCACACAGACACACTTCCTCCAATAGAGGCCCCCACACACAGACACACTTCCTCCAATAGAGCCCCCCACAGAGACACTTCCTCCAATAGAGCCCCACACACAGACACACTTCCTCCAATAGAGCCCCCCACAGAGACACTTCCTCCAATAGAGCCACACACACACAGACACACTTCCTCCAATAGAGCCCCCACACAGACACACTTCCTCCAATAGAGCCCCCCACACAGACACACTTCCTCCAATAGAGCCCCACACAGACACACTTCCTCCAATAGAGCCCCCCACAGAGACACTTCCTCCAATAGAGCCCCCACACAGACACACTTCCTCCAATAGAGCCCCCCACAGAGACACTTCCTCCAATAGAGCCCCACACACACAGACACACTTCCTCCAATAGAGCCCACACAGACACACTTCCTCCAATAGAGCCCCACACACACAGACACACTTCCTCCAATAGAGCCCCACACAGACACACTTCCTCCAATAGAGGCCCCCACACACAGACACACTTCCTCCAATAGAGCCCCCCACAGAGACACTTCCTCCAATAGAGCCCCACACACAGACACACTTCCTCCAATAGAGCCCCCCACAGAGACACTTCCTCCAATAGAGCCCCACACACACAGACACACTTCCTCCAATAGAGCCCCCCACACAGACACACTTCCTCCAATAGAGCCCCCCACACAGACACACTTCCTCCAATAGAGCCCCACACAGACACACTTCCTCCAATAGAGCCCCCCACAGAGACACTTCCTCCAATAGAGCCCCCACACAGACACACTTCCTCCAATAGAGCCCACACACACAGGCACACTTCCTCCAATAGAGGCCCCCCACACACAGACACACTTCCTCCAATAGAGGCCCCCACACACAGACACACTTCCTCCAATAGAGCCCCCCACAGAGACACTTCCTCCAATAGAGCCCCCCCCCAACAGGCACACTTCCTCCAATAGAACCCACCCCACACAGACACACTTCCTCCAATAGAGCCCCCACACAGACACACTTCCTCCAATAGAGCCCCCACACAGACACACTTCCTCCAATAGAGCCCACCTCCCCACCCCCCCACCCCCGCCAGGCACACTTCCTCCAATAGAGCCATGACTACTCAACGTGACTACTCATCTAATAGTGCCACACCCTTTGGGTATCATTTTCTTTCAAGCCATCATATTCCACTCTCTGGTCCCCAAAGGCTTGTAGCCATATCATAATGCAAAAATTAATTCAGTTCAACTTCAAACGTCCTATAGTCTCATATAACAGTCTCAAACTTACTTCAAGGTCTAAAGTTGAAAGTCTCTTCTGAGATTCATACAGACTCCTAACAGTAAGCTCCTATAAAATAGATCACACACTTCCGACATGGAACGGCACACGATATGCATCACATTCTAAAACATAGGAGCACAGCGAGGAAAAACCGGACCGAAGCCAGACCAGGAACTCCAAACTGTGTCTCCACGTCTGGGCAAAGTGCTGTTCAGCTGTTCAGCTCTCTAACTCCTTCAGCTTCGTCAGCTGCAACCCACTTCTCTCTCTCAGGCTGGTTTTACTCCCTGTCTCCCTGCAGCTGTCCTTAGCAGATTTCTCACAGCTCTGGCATCTCCACCTTCACAGGTTCACACAACGGCTCTCTAGGTCTCCGTTCAGGAATACCCTGACACATGCCTGGCCTCGGCACGTGGAGTAATATTCCACATCCCCCTTCTTCTGTCCTTGACCATGAGGCCGAAGCCGCCAGGTTCTCCTGCTTACTGGGGTTGGAACACGGCCCCTTACTCAGTTATGTCTTCACCAATTTTTGTTGTTGTTGTCTTGTTTTGATGATTCCTTTACTGCCCAAGCTTGGCTGTTCTGAATCTTGCTCTGTAGACCAGGCTAGCCTCATACTTAGAGATCCACCCACCAGCCTCTGCCTTCAGAGTGCTGGAATTAAAGGCGTGCACCGCCATGCAGCTCCAAGCTTTTCTTCCATTCCTTTGGAGACGTAGCTGGGTGGGGTCTTGCCCTGAGGTCACCACCCCTTTGTTCTGTTCCTTAGTCCATTTGTCCCCCTGAACACAGACTTAGCTCCATTCCACTTTCCGCGGCTCTTTTTCTTCTCAGACATTTTCCTTTTTATTATAAATCTGTTACGGCAGGTTCCTCCCTGCCGGCCTCCCGATCCTGCCGCCAGTCCCGCAGCCACGTGTGCCCCAAATAACACTCAGAGACTCTGTATTTGATACAATCCTGTTGGCCAGTTACCATTATTGTTTATGGGCTAGCTCTGCCTTAATTATTAACCCATTTCTACTTATCTAAGTATTTCCACGTGGCTCATCTTATCCCGGAGCCACGGCAGGTGTCCTGCTTCTTCCCTGGGCTACATCTCAACCCCTCCCTACTACTTCCTCTTTCCTCCTTTTAGTCTCCTAGCCCTGCCTATCTAGTTTTCTATTGGCCACAGGGCTTTATTAACCAGTATGAGAAACATATATACAGAATAACATCTCCCATCATAAATCTTCATTGCAGCTAACACCCAGAACCACACAGCAGAGTCTATGCGAGGCTGTCTCGTCATTTTCTCTGCAAAGGGAATGAATCCAAAACTCTTCACTTTAGTCTCAGGGAAACTTTTTGGACAAAGGCAAAAGCAACCACATTCTTCACCAAGCTATCAACAACAACAACACTTTCTAAGCAACGTACTAAAATCTTCCCCTCTGAAATCCCTCGAGTCAGCCCCCACAGTTCAAATCCCTCTCAGCACCACTCTCTGCCGTACACTATTGGAATGGCCCACGAAGCAGCCCTTAAAGCATTTCAACTCAAAGGAGCAAAGTCCAAATTCCCTCAAAGCAAAGCATGGTCAGGCCTTTCACAGCAACACCCCAGTGTTAGTTAGGGTCTCTGTTGCTGTGAAGAGACATCATGACCAGGGAAACTCTTATAAAGGAAACATCTGATTGAGGTGGTGGCTTAGTTTCAGAGGTTTAGTCCATTATCACCATGATGGGGAGTGTGGTGGCCAGGAGTATGGCAGCATGCAGGCAGACAACGTGCTGGAGAGGTAGCTGAGAGGTCTTAAATCTTTACTCACCAGCAACAGGGAGTGGCCTAGCTCACTGGTGCGGGTTGAGCATATATGAGCCCTCAAACCCACCACCCCCACAGTGACAACTTTCGCCAACAAGGCCACGCCCACTCAAGCAAGGCCACACCTCCTAATCCTGCCCTTCCTTTGGGGGCATTTTTCTTTCAAGCCACCACCACAGTCCATTGTGTTGGGGAAGGCGTGGCCACAGAAAAGTGAGGCGATTGGTCACATGGTGTCTGCAGTCAGTTACAAAACACAGAGGGGGGATTTCTGGTCCCCGGCTCACTTCCTACCCTTGATTTGGTTCAGAACGAGTGCAGGAGGTGCCACCCACATTCAGGGGGTCTTTCCCCTTCGCTCAGTTAAACTCCTTGGAAAAACCCACACAGACATGCTTAGGGATGTGCCTCCTCGGTGTGTGTAAACCCCATCATGCTGACACAAAAACAACGTCGCAGTGGTGACAGAGGACAGCAGGGACCTGATGGCACAACTTGTCACAATCCTTTCGGAAGGGAATTGGGCAATATACAGAAAGGTTGAGTGTTGCTATTCCATGTGCTCTATTAGCTTGACTCCAGGCTTCTCTAGGGAAACATATATATAAAAAATGTTTAACAAGCGGACATGATTTCCATTCTGCAAATTGGGAGGAATCTAGTAGTTATCGAAAGTTGCAGAGATGAAAGATTATGTGCAGCCTAAAGCCATGTAGAGAAACCATTGAGCAGCATTGGGGAACACACTAGAACGCAGATGCAGGAATGTTAGTTCTCGGGGCTGAGGGTGGCGGAGCACAAGCGGGCATCATGGGACAGGCCACAGCTTTTTGTCCTTAGTGGCTGTAAGAGCGGATGTTAATTGTACCCTCACATCCCAGCCTAACCTACCCTTGCATCCTGTTCACCTTGACGGTAGAAATGCAGATCTGGTTGGTATACGACATTCTGCCCTTTGCTGTGTGTTGTATATTTCAAATAAAATGGTTTGTAAATTTTAAAGGGAAACAGAATCAGTGATGGGCAAGACACGGGAAGGCCAAGCATCAGAAGAAAATTCTCCTGAAGTAAAAAAAATAAAAATCATCCAATCATTCTTCCCCCTCCCCCCAACAAATATTTACTACAGGATTTCTCCGTGACTTATCTTTGTGTTAAGAATTTGGGCAGGATCCTATTTTAATTTAACCTGTGCCAGAATTATTTAGTAGGGGAACATGATGCCTTATGACTTCAATCAGCTGAAGTCAAACCCAATAGAGAAGCTTTATTTTGTGTAATACAGACCAGAGCAGGCCTTTGGTAACTCCTGGACTGGTCCTGCCTAATTGGATGGCTGCAGAATCTATTCAGGACATCCTCTGCCCATTTGCCCTGCTCCTTCCTCATCATTCAAAGCTAAACCATCTGCGGTAATGAATGTAAGGGTTCCTGCACTCGCTGTCTCCTGATTCCTCTACTAAATGCTCCTTGTCACTTTCAATTTAGGAAAACATCATTATACTCTCCACTTCCTCCTTTATGAGGTTCCTACCAGGATCTCAGAGCCCCTAGCCTCTTGCAGGAGGGACTGCAGTTTGTGCAGAAGATTGCAGACGTGGTATTAGCACCACTGTAGTGACTGGACAAACTGATTTTTTTCCCTTGATCTTGCAATGTTCACTTTGAGTGTAAAGAAACCCAGGATGTCGCTTTGTGAGTAGTTTGTTACTTAGAGCCATCGAAATGCCAATCCTGAACAGATGCAAGGAGGAACGAACATTGCAGGAAAATGTTTCAGTATTAAAATCCAACCCTGTACCTTGTGCTGGCGATAACCAAGGGGACCTCAGCCTGTTTCCACTGTAGGATGTGGGTGGTCTCTGCTTTGGATGCTGGCGGGCTGCCCCAAAACTGAATAGAAGCAGAGAATGAGGGGTTCCTGAAGAGAAGGACCCATGTAGGCTTAGGGAAGGGTAGCAAAGACTCTCCCCGGAAAGCTAGGCCTGGGAAAGGAAGAAAGAAGCAGCTTAGTTATGCATTAAGGATGCTACTGTGGAGTGTGTAGTCTTTCCAGTATGCAGCAGAAATGGTTCCTGGGACACTGTCAGATCATGACTCTCGTTGGCCCTGTTGGGTCCTGACACCACCTCATCACTGGTTTTCCAAAGCTCTACACACTTCAGACCACTCAGATAAGAGCTCTGGCTTTTGCCTTCTCCCACAATGGACAGAGAATACAGCTCTCGGCATCCTGGACCATACCTGAGTCTCCATCAAAGCCGTTCTTGAGGATGAAAATGTCACGGTTACTTGTGAGGCTAACACGATTAATCTGGCTTTATTAGAAAAGTAAGACCACCAATGGCTCAGCAGTGTATACTCAGCCTTACCATTTATTGTAGCGTGAGCTTCTTGTTCTCAGGGGGCAGAAGCTACTCTTCGTGTTTGTAGCGCTTAATTAATTAGACTTAGACTCTTAGACAGGAACATTGCAGAGGAAAACTTGAGAGGTTTAGTTCTCTTCCCCTTTTCCCTGACAGATTTGGATCGCCACCCCATCAGGCCTATATCTTAAGTCTCTTTGTTAAGGACCAGCAATAAATTACCTGAGGTCAAGTTCTGTTTATACAGTGGACGGTTCAGGGGGAATTACCTTCTTGACTTAATAGCTTCCTTTCGGGTGACATTGCTCTCTGAAAGAAGACAAATTGTCCAAGGTCAGCCTGCAGATCAGCTCTGAGTGTAAGAGGAAATTGTAGTGGATCAGCCAAATTGCACCACCTCCTCCAACCAGCATCCGGCAGCAGGCCGTCAGTCAGGGGCCGCCCTGGGGGACCAGCAGGGCAGCCTGGGGCTCGCCCTGCAAGAACTTTTCCAACCTTTCTCGTCAGGTTGACTTTGGACTTTGGTCTTCTTGTGGCCCCCAAAGCTCTTGCTAGGTGTAGTGAACCTGCAGAGTTTTGCTGAGTTGCTTTTAAAAGTCTATCTCACTCTTACCTACTAAATAAGTCTCGTTTCGGAGTTGCCTGAGGTGAGACTAGTGTGGGCTTAGATCTGTTCAGCTTCATGTTTGCAGGGGCAGGGGCCAACTTCAAATTGCCATTGTGACAAAGGACGGGACTTGAGAAATTAGCAGTAGACTTAGAGCCATGGATCGTTTTCAGAGTACACAGACAGACAGACAGACAGACAGACAGACAACAGACAGACAGACACAAAACCAGAGGCGGTATTCTTAAAGGTGGATGTCTTCTGCAAGAAGTGTTTTAAAACTTGTCTGTTATGTATTCACATGCCAGGGAAGTGGAAGACGGCCACTACTTTTCTCCCTTAAAGGAAAGTCTCAAGAGAAAGAGAGAAAAATAGGCTCGCACGTCTCTTTTTAATTAAGCATTTCGCCCTTTGAAGTTACTCTGATTTTTTTTCACGTTGGTGATGTAATTTATGTAAATAATCATCTATCTATGGAAGGAGTGCGTCTGTCAAAAGCTGAAATAAAAAACATCCGTCATTTTGAAGTGATTAACATTCTCCAGATGTCTACATCATCAGATTTCAGGAGTTTCTCTTTGTTGTGATAATGACATAGTATCCAGAGCAAGAGTGTTTACTTTTTTGTATGGGTCAAACGCAGATTTTTCACAATCCTATTAAGGCATGCAGTTCATTGTAATTGTGTGTGCAGATGAAAGCATATTCGGTTATTATTATTCCTCTTAATTGTAAACTGCTGCTGGTAATCTTACTGTAAAGCTTAAACAAAAGGAGAGCCCTTGAAAGGACCACCATTGCCCACTTATGTCATCAATTTATATATGTCAAGTTTGTACCGGGATGGTTATCCCCTTCTGTTACCAGACTCGTGGCACGCTACCACCCTGCAGCTCCGGGCCGTGCACGCATGCCCACGCTCCCCGACGCAGGCTGCTTGGGAATACAGTGCATGTCCAAGATAATGTTAAATGACAGTTCCAAACTTGTTCCCTTAGGCCTGCTTGACCCCAGAGTTCAAGGTAAAACGGGAATGGTTCCATTTACCTTTGGGGTCTGAGCATCCTCACAGCAGACAGATTAAACTCGGAGGCTCAGTGAAGGTCCCCAGAGGCCCAATTACCCCTGTTAGGGGACCCAGCAAAGCTTTAATGACACATAGGCACTTCATTCATAAAGTCAGGCTCCACTCAAGTATACCCCCCGCACATCGCTGCTGGCTCCAGATCCAAAACGCTTGTAGAGATTTATTAAAACCGTTTGACTGGGGCACAAACTGACTACACGCCTATTAGGGGCTACCTAAGTGTGGACAAGGCAGAGAGGGAGGTCTCGAATCCCAGCTTAGCCTCGTGGAGCTGTGTTAGTTAAGAGCAAGAGATGCAGGGTGATTCCGTGAAGACTGCTCATTAGTAATAGTATGTCTTACCTCCTTGCCATTGAGCCCCCCGACACACATGCCCTGGAACTGCATGTGGTCTTATCCTAACACACTTTCCTCCTTCTTGAGTATGTCAGTGAGAGGAGGATTGTTGCCTGTAACATTCTCATGACAACGCACTGCAAAAGTTAGAAGTTGAAGCGTCGGACAGAATGCTTTATTTTTTCAGACTGGACTGAGCCTTGGTCACAAACTAATAATTAATAGTTGCCATCTGCTCTCCCTCGTGCACAGCCTCAAATCATTCTTCATTTGTATTTGAACACACACATTTCTTTTAATCATTCCATGGGCATGTAAATACCTCGATAAGCCTAGAGTTCCTAAATGGCTCCCAATCAGGCCCATCTGACGTGGCCTTTGAATGAGAACTTCATTGAGGACCAAATCCCCGTAATAGGACACACGGGGCTGGAACTCTGGCGTGGAAGCCGGGAACGAGGGCTCTCCATCTTGTCATCCCCAAGCTTCCCAGCTCTGATACCTCCTGAACACATGTAACTGCCTCTGTCACATGAGGATGGATGTCTTAGCCCTTCCTTCTGTGTGACCTTGCCTTTCCATCATGTTTTAGTGCTGAGTCCAAGACTGTCTTGGATTCTATGAATGACTGTTTCTCTGTAGCAGAGGCAAAGTCATGTTTCAAGGTTCTTACACATCAGAACCTTGCTTCCTTTGTGTATGCAGCATAAATATGTATGTGTATGTGGTATATGTATATATGTGTGTATGTGTATGTGTCAATTAATGAATGTATGTATATATGAATGAATGTGTGTATGTATGAATGCATGTATGAATGCATGTATGAGTGCATGTATGAGTGCATGTATGAATGAATGTATTTGTGTATGAATGCATGTATGAGTGCATGTATGAATGTATGTATGTATGAATGCATGAATGAATGTCTGTATGTATGTATGAATGAATGTCTGTATGTTTGAATGACTGTCTTTATGTATGAATGTATGTATGAATGTATGTATGTATATATGAATGAATGCATATATGTATGAATGTATGCATGCATGCATGTGTGTATGTATGTATGTATGCATGTATGCATGTATGTATGTGTGTATGTGTGAATGTATGTGTGTATGAATGAGTGTCTGTATGTATGTATGAATGTATGTATGTGTATTTGAATGAATGTATGTATAAATGAATGCATGTATGCATGAATGTATGTATATATGAAAGAATGTAATATGTATGTATATATGCATACATGTATGTATGAATGTATGCATGCATGCATGTTTATGGATGCATGTATGTATGTATGTATGAATGTATATGTGCATGCATGTGTGTGTATGGATGCATGTATACATGTATGTATGTATGAATGTATGTGTGCATGCATGTGTGTGTATGGATGCATGTATGCATGTATGTATGTGTGTATGTATGTGTGTATGTGCATGTGCAGAGCAGTCTGGGGCATATCATGACCATTGTCCACTCACCAGCAGCAGCACTACTCATCTTCGCATCAAAGACCAATGGGAATGCTGATTGGAGATTGAAGATGGTCCAGCTGGGGTAGGCGACTCCCAGGGCCCTTACCTGTCTGCTTTCCCGAGTCGTTGGCTTGATGATAGCGGGGCAGCCTTAAGGGCAGTCGTCTCCAGCGTGTCAAATGTGTCAAATGAAGGGAGGCCAGAGGCTCCGGAGAACTGGACTCCCTTCCACACGCTTCCTTCCCACGCTGGAGCCTCCACGTTAAGCACAGAAAGCTTCCTGTTGTGATTTGGTCCCCGTTTGAGAACTCACCTAGAGGATCAGACTGAGGCCACCTCCGCAGGTGGGAACAGGCGATGGCCACGGAACAGTCCAGCGTTTCTCAACTCGTTATCCTAAGACCTCAGGATAGACACTTCTGCGACAACTCCTGTCCATGTCAACAAACCTGAGCGAGGCTCTGCTTCGTCAGCCAAGAATTTCTGCCTCAGTTTTAGGTTCTCTTGGAGTTCTGTGGCCCCAGCAGAGCCGTGGGAAGGTTGGCATTAACCTCACCTTCAGCAGCTTGTCACTAACATGCTAGCATCCCGTAGCAGTGATGCTATGGACCTTTGAAGTTCCAGTATGTGTGCAGTTGGAAAGCAATGGAGAACGTGTGGCTGAGATTTTTCTCAAGGCCGGGTCAGGACCAAATGGAGTCATGGCACTATGCAGTCCACAAAGCTAAAGCATTTACAGCAAATCTTGACAGATACAGCTTTATCATGTGTCACATGTCCAGTTTTTTTTTTAAAAAAAAAAAAACTGGGTATCTAACTGAATACAGGGGATGTGAAAAATTAAGCAACAGTTAAAAAGTTTTTGAACATGCAACAAACAAAAATGAATTCAACACCTAAGGCTGTAAGTTTGAGGTATTTCTGGCAGAGTTTCTCCATGTTGCAGCCTTGTTTCTGAGACACAGGATAGATGCACGGAATGCACCACCAGCAAGCACTGCCTGAAACTGCCAAGGCTCATATTTGAAGCTATTACATGTTATTAATTGTAGTGTTTTTAATACACACAAAGTTCCCTTCTCTATAGAAGCACGATGTTTTAATTACACAAAGCAAAAGCTTTTTAAATATTTTTCTACCATCATTCCTTAGCATGTAAGTATCCAATTAGTATTATCTTTGGATTATATTGAATTAGAATGTTGTTTGAGTTGAAAACTTGAGTTTCATAAAATACATTTTAATGAATTTAATGAATTTTGTCTTCAGATTAGAACAGAATAACTGGTGACTTCCGAAATTGCCCTAAAGGTACTTCCTTTATTTTGTACTATACATTTATATGAAGCACTGATTCATATGTCATGATCGACAATTATAAATTAAAATATTGATTCATTCTGAGAAATATTTAAAATGCTCTATACCCCGCAGCATCAAATATTCAGCCAAGAGTTAACTCTTGATGTCAAACCAAACAAGCCCATCTCAGTACCCTGCAATTCTCTTTCATCTCTAATGGAAAGTAAGATACCTAAGATTGTTTAAGTAAGTTTCTTAATTATGTGTTTTCATTCAATATCTGATTTATATACCCATTTAACATACCTATATATATCTAGGATATCATAAAATTTTCTCTGGTGCAGAAAAGGTTGAGATAGGAAAAATTTTGAGAAACCTGAGACTAATGTATTAGAATCTGAGCTATAATATAAAAACCACAAAGAAAATAAAAATAAAGGCATGCTTGCTTATGTTTTAACCATAGCATGGAGAGGCTGAGGCAGGAGAGTCACCAGGAAGTACGTGCAGGATAGATACATAGAGGGTTATCTGATCTTCAGCTAGCAAATGCTTTCCTAAACTTGACTCTAAGTAAAACTAACAAAATATAAAAATAAATCACAATTGGGAATGGTTTCTTTCTTAAAAATAAAGCAAGCAGAGAAAACACCATTCTACATGAAAAGTACTTACCATGTTTACGCATGAGAAAAGAAGTTAACGCCATAGAAGGTTAATGGTATTATTATGCATCAATTAAAAGGATATTGTCATAGAAAATCGTCAAGATAAGTGAGCAGATAATTTCCAGTGGAAGATATACTAATGGAACAAAGTAGCTAAAGGCTCAATCTTTGTAATCACCCAGATCAAGAATTGAAATGATACTTTGACTATATATAAAGATAAAATTTAAACAACTATCATTGATGAACTTGCAGAAACATGGCTACTTAATATCAAAAAATTGGCATTTAATAAAATGATTACTAAGAAGTAACAAGTTAAAATAAAAACAGATATAAAATGTAAATGTCAAAATAAAATAAAATAAAAACACAACTATAAAATGTTATGAGGGTTGAGTAGCCATGGTAGGGGACTTGCCTAGCACTCACAGGCCCTGGGTTCCATCCCAACACCACAAAAATACTGAAAAAAAATTAAGGGTGATATGTTTGAGATAACCAAAATAATTAATGAGAATATGTTACGAGCAGGTTTTCCCACCAGCCTGGTCCCACAGCTGTGTCAGCCCCAAATAAATCACAGAGACTCTGTATTAGATATAATTCTGTTGGCCTGTTACTAGCACTTCTTATTGGCTAGCTCTGTCTTAAATATTAACCCATTTTATCAATCTAAGTGTTTCCACGTGGTCTCTTCTTACTGGTCATACATATTAAAACTCCTACCAGCTATCCCCAAATCCTCCTTGTCTCCTAGTCCCACCTATCTTGCTCTCCTACTGGCTAACAGTGCTTTATTCATTAACCAATAAGAGAAACATATTTACAGAATGGCATCTCCCATCAAGAATATCTAGAAAAAAAATATACCTCAAATGAAAATTCAGAGAGATGTAAATATTGTTTCCAGTGGTTGCTCATCTTTGGGGAGGGCACTCACAAGTGAGTAACTACAGCTAACCCGTCAAACCATGAAAATGACCCTGGCTGTCCTTGTCTTTCTCTATGTTGCTTGTGTCCCCAAATGCACACACCAGCAGGATAAACCTAGCTGACATGTTGCCTTGAGTCCTCGCATCCCTGCAGCACGCCATCTTCTGGGGCAGCCCACCACAACTCAAGCTGCCTTTCACACTCCTGACCTTGCCCTTCGGAACTTCCTTGGTGTGCGTCTGGCACTCCTGTGACTAGACTCTGGTTGTGCGGTAGTGGTAGGAACATCTCAGCACCTGATGCCGTGTTCTCTTTGCTCTCTGGTGGCCGCTGAGTTCAGTCTGTGAGCGCCACAGATGTCTGTCCATTTTTGTTAGTTTACTAAAACAGTGTCTGCCTTTGTGCTTCTAAGCTATGAAGCTGCACTTCTTACTTGTAACCAAGGAGTATTTTTGAAGGGAGATCGTGCATGCAACCTAAGCATCCTGATCTTCAAACTTCACGTTATTTATTTCCATCACTGTGAGCATCGTTTCTTATTTTACTGGAATCTGGTGATGGCTCTCTTCACACTTGGACCACAGTCTGCTCAAACAGCAAGAACTCGTTCAAGTCATTAATTTGTTTATTGTTATTTTTCTTATTTTATGCATCGATCCCAGTTCCCTCTCCCTCCTGTCTGCCCATGCTCCCCGACCCTACCCCCCCATTTTTTTTAAACTCCCTCCCTCCATTCACAGAAGACGTTCTGAGTACAATGCACAGTAGGATCATGGTTCTGCGTCCTTATGTCCGGGTGGCTCTGGTGCTTGTGAGTAGAAGTAGGAATGCGGTGGGACAGGCTAGAGAATTTGATTACAAAAGGGAAACTGGTCAAATTGCTTTATAGTGTTGTCATGAAGTCTCATGTTTATTTGTTCTGGGTTTAATATTTTACTTCGTGTTAGCTTATCATGGTAATTACACAGGGTCCTTTCCCCTTGTCACATCCCAGGGCAATCTGGCTTTCGTTGTTGAATAACGGCCACAGCTCCAGCAGGCCACTGCAATTCTCAGCAGCTCCCAGCATGAACATCTGCTTCTCTAAGGCCATCAGGGTCATTTCTGTACTTCATGTCTGCAAGTTACAGCTCTGCGTGTGTGCAGTTGAGTGAGGTGCCAACCTACTAGCAATCATCCATCCATCCATCCATCCATCCATACATACATACATACATCTTCATATCTGTAGCAATGCTACACTGTACAAGATGAACCTCGTTGTCTTTAGATGTTAGCCTATTTATGACAGTGACTTCATCCCCAATGTCATATTCTGCTCACTAGAGTCAAGTTGGCATTTCACTCATACTCAAGGAGAGGGGCTTTGCTAGAATGTGAAGCTTGAGGGTTACCACCCTAGAATCTGTCTGCCCTGGGTAACACGAGAAGAGTAGAGTGGGGAGGACAAATAGAAAATACTTATATTTGACAAGGAATGCATTCACAGAATTCTAAAACTCAGAGAAAGACATTTAAAGAGTAAAAACTGATCTTAGATATTAAAAATACAATTGAATTAATTATGCATAACACACATACACACACACATTTTTAAAACTTGCTGAAATGTGGTTAAAGCTTTGGCTGAGTTTCTGGTGTTTGGTATGGAAGCATCCTTCTCTCTTCCTTTAGTGTTGTCAGGTACCTGTTATGCCCCTAGGGTGTGGCCAGATGCTTTGCCCCCAGTGACAGGTAGAATTGCAGGAAACAGAATGCATAAATACATACATACATACATACACACACACATACATACACATACATACATACATTTACACACACATACATACACACATACACACACATACACACACATACACACACATACACACACATACACACACATACATATACACATACACACACATACATATACACACACACATACACACATACACACACATGCATACACACATACACATACATACACACACACACACACACACACACACACACACACACACACACACACAGCTGCTGGAGAGACAGCTCAGCAGTGAAGACCCCGCTACGGCTCCTACAGAGAACCACGTTCAATTCAGCACCCACTTCCTGAGGTCACAACCTCCTGTAGCCCCAGATCCAGGAGATCCGACCCTTTCTTCTGGCGTCTCTGGGCGCCTGTGCTCATGGGTACATAGCCATACACAGACACACGTGCATGATGCATAATAAAAACATTGAAAGTAGATGTTTAAAGGGAAAGCAAGTAGACACACGGTTGAATCCCAACTGACTCTGCCATGCCTTAGTTCAGCGGGCGGCAGAGCGCAGAGGAAGAGGGGCCACATGTATGTATATGGTTGTCATCGGTGGCAGTCCCGACTGAGGCCCCACCCTCTTGCTTGAGTTCCGAGTCTTCCCAGGATGGGTTTGTGAGGCTAGCGAGCTCCCCCTCTCCTCAAAGGCCACAGGGCCGGCTCCACTGACACACGCCCTTTCTTGCTTCTGAACTTGTGTGCTCCCTTTCCCCTTCTCTCTGGCTTTACGATTTATGTCCGTTTATTAGAAAGAAGAGAAATGGGCTCTGGGGAAGAATGAACGCAAACGTGAGCTCAGTGCTCCATTTTTAACTTGGAATGACAGCTTGTAATTTACATCTTTGATTTCATGCAGTATCTGGTTTCATGTTCCACCCTATTTCTAACATTTCATGTTCTCCTTCTCCGGGAATGACAGGACGTTATGCTGGGGTATCACTCCACCCTCCGTCTGACCGTCTGAACCCAGATCTTCACATGATCAAAAGAACCATCTCTCTTGCTTCTCTAGGGTCTATTCTCCCCCCCTCCCCGCCCAGAGGCACACTGTCCCCTACATATCCAGCAAAGGATTTGGGGCCCCATGATTTTATGTCTGGTATCTTATTACACTGCAAACAGCTGGCCCTTTAAAGGTTATGTCAGCCGTGTGCACAGAATGAGGAAATGGTAAATGAGAAAATTGGGCTCACAATCCCCTTGTTTAGAGTCAGAAGGAGTAGCTTTGAGTCCCTACTCCACTGCTTATACTTGCTGTGTGACATCTCCGAGACCAATTTTCTCTCTCTCTCTCTCTCTCTCTCTCTCTCTCTCTCTCTCTCTCTCTCTCTCTCTCTCTCTCTCTCTGTGTGCGTGTGTGTGTACGTGTTCATATGTACACTTGTGAGTGTGTGCATATGGAGGTCTGAGTACCTTCCAGCATTACACACAGCCAAGAGTTGTGAACTTCAAAGAGTGTCCCCATGTAAGGAGGAAGGGACACTAGGAGAGGGAAGAAGAGGCACCTGGGGTAGGGGTGCTGTAGTGTCAATGCGTTGTCCCCAGGCCCCACGCTGAAACCTAGTTTGCACTGTGGCAGCATCAGGAAATAAGTCTTGGTGGATGATAGCTCAGAATGGTAGAACATTAAGGAATGGGCTGGGCGTCCTCGTAACAGAGCTACAGAGCTGCTATGGGTCTTCCACTAAGAGGAGACACAGCAAGAAGGCACCGTCTATAGAGCAGGAACTGGACATGGTCAGATGCAGGCCCAGATCTCAGGCTTCCCAGTTAAATGGAGAGTAATGGATTTCTACTGTTCACATTGGATCACTTTATAACATTACGATATAATAGCCCAAGCAGACACAGACAGAGGCGATCACACACACACACACACACACTCACTCACACACACTCATACACACACACTCACACACACATACACACTCATACACACATACACACACATTCACACACACATACACACCCACACACACTCACCCACTCTTACATATACATACACACACTCACACACCCCCACACACTCACACACACACATTCACACACACATATACACACACTTATGCACACATATACACACATACACACACTCACACACACACTCACACACACACTCACACACACTCACACACTCACACACTCACACACTCACACACACTCACACACACTCACACACACTCACACTCACACACACACTCACACACACTCACACTCACACACACACTCACACACTCACACACTCTCACACACACTCACACACTCTCACACACTCACACACACACTCACACACACTCACACACTCACACACTCTCACACACTCACACTCACACTCACACACACTCACACACTCACACACTCACACACTTACACACACTCACACACTCACACTCACACACTCACACACTCACACACACTCACACACTCTCACACACACTCACACACACTCACACACTCACACACTCACACACTCACACACACTCACACACTCACACATCACACACTCACACACACTCACACACACTCACACACTCACACTCACACACACTCACACACACTCACACACACACACTCACACACGCCTACCCAGGACTTCTTGGTTGCTCTGAGAAGGGCAGCAGACATACCAGTGACTGGGATGGACAATGGCTGTTAGTCCCTGCATCTAAGGGGAAGCAGCAGAGGCCAGGGAGACCTAAATTCTTTGATCGGCAGAACAGGAAGATGCATAGGAATGCACGGGAAAGTGGGCTTACCCAGGAGGGGGAAAAAAGGCAGGAATCCGGTTTGGGACACGTCATTTGTCAAATCCCAACTTTGCTTGTTAAACTGGAGATGCAAGACTCCTGTCGGCTGCATGTGTGAATGTGGGGCCCTGCGTCCCGAGCTAGTGATACAAATTTAGAAATTACTGGAATAGAAATAAGTGAGTATATGTGTATACTGCAGACCCATGAGTATGTGTGTATGTATGTATGAGCATGTGTGAGTGTGTATCTATATGAGTGTGTGAGTCGGTGTGATTGTATTCATGAGCGAGTGTATGTATGCATACATGCTTGTGGGTGTATGTGACAGTATGAGTGTGCGTGTGACGGTGTGTGTAAGAGTTTGAATGAATATGGGTGTGTGAGTTATGCAAGCTGGAATACGTGAGTGAAAGTTGGTGTGTGGGTATATGAGCATGTGTGTGAGTGTGTGAGAAAAGCAGGTATGTGTGAGTGAACTGAATGTGGGTGTGTGGGTGTGTAAAGCATGTGTGAATGTGTGTGTGAGTGCAAGAAGGTTTGTGTGAGTGAAATGGGTGTGAGTTTGGGTGTGCTTATGAGTGTGAGTGTGCATGTGTTTTGGTGGGAATTGGAGAATTTGTCATGAATTCAATCATGTGATGAAAGAGAAACAGCAAACACTTGAGGAATAATTAGATGAAAACATCACGATGGAACCAAAGGGCAGTTCAGGAAAGACAGTGAGCAGAATAGTCACAGAGCCATCATTGATGGCTAATTCACCAGCACAATGGGATTTAACAAGGAGATTCCAGCATCTAGAAGGTGCGACTGAACTTGTACAGCAAGGAGAGTTGCCCTGGTGCGCGGATAATGAGATCTGTGCAGCACCACCCTGGCTTTAGGGAGCCCGACTGTGTTTGCTGAGTGACCTGCCACTAGTTTTACATAAGATTGTGTGCTGTTTTACTAGTGTGAGTCGTGTATATAAACAGTGCTTTTGTGTGTGCGCACATGTGATTGTGGTGTGTGTGCTGTGTGTGATATGTGTGCGCGTGTGCGTGTGTGCACATGTGCATGCGTGTGTGCGTGTGTCTGTATGTGTGGTGTGTGTGCGTGTGTGCACGTGTGTGTATGGTGTGCGTGTGTGTGCGTGTGTGTATAGTCTGTGTGCATGCGTGCATGTGTGTATGGTGTGCGTGCTTGCATGAGTGCGTGCATGCGTGCGTGCATGCGTGCGTGTGGAGATGGGGCGATGTCAGGTTTCCTCGACCACTCCCCTCCTTCCTCTTGGACACGGGATCTCTGTCTGGACCTGGAGCTCCCTCTTTCATCCAGGCTGTCCATCCAGCATGGCCCAGGGATCTCCCCCACCCCTATCTCACCTCCCAGTACTAGGAGTGCAGCTCTGCAACACTGACTTTGACATTTCCCGTGGGTGCTTGGGGACCCGAACTCAGATCCCGTTCATTTATGACAAACGCTTTGCCGGCAGAGCTATCTCCTCGGTTCACAATTAGAACTCCTCGTGAGAAATGTCCAGTTCTTTAAAGACCTGCGTTTATATCGTTTTACGGGGGCAGATTGGTTATAGGTGGCACGAATCACTGTAGGTTCCTCCGCATTGTTCAGTGTAACCAAACTCCAAGCCCCCTTTCTGTGCCCAGGCCATCCACGCTTGAGACTTGACCTTTGCCCCCTTCCCTACCGCTCAGGTTCATCCAGGTTCTGTCAGTGACAACAGTGTCACAATCCAGTTGAGTGTTCACAAGCCCACAGACTTCATTTCTTCTCTTCCAACTTGGGCACAGCGCCTTTTCCATTTATGCCTTATAAATCCCTGGTTGCCTGACATTCTACCAGGGATGTCCACCCTTTAGCACTACAGCACAGCGTTGTCATTTACGACGGCTGTGCTTGAGGACCACACGACTGAGTTTAAAAAGTTTCCAAAGCAAGCACGGCAGGACGGACGCGCCCAACGGCCAGTCTTATAGGGTCTCGCCTGGCTTGTGTCTGCTGGCACTTGACCACACTTACACTGTTCCGTTCAGTTAACTGTGCTTTCATCTTGGATCCCGCCTCACTAGGAAGATGGCAGCAGACAGCTTTGACTTGTAAATCTTCAGCTCCTGTACATTGATTTGAACTAATTGTGCCGTCGTGGCAAGCGAGGACTGGCCATGCCCTTATATATCCTTCAGCTTCAGCTCAAAGTCATTTTTAAACAAAAGTTATCCAGTTGAAAGCATAAGAAACTATGGATTACATATCTACTTGCAGGCAACAGAAGCTGATGGAAAATTTCAAGCCATATGACCCTTGCCATTTTTAACTATGCATTTGCCACAATCTTGTATCCATAAAATAACACGGTGGAATTAATGATTTGTAGTTTTATCTGCATTTTACTTACAAAGCACTTTGAGAAGCACTAAATCAAATTAGAGTATTCCTTAATATTGACACAGTTTTGTGCCCATGTCTGGCATCGGCAGCTCAATCCCTAACAGTGCAAAGCTTGCAAAGGAGCAGCTCTTGTGTTAACCAGACTGCATTGAGCTAGCTCATTCTTTTTGTGATAAATACGCAGATAGCAAAAAGTAGATGGGCGTCCGAACTTTCAGAGTTAATAGCATGATGAAACCCAACACTGGTGATTAATTTTGTTTATTGAATTTTCAAAGAGATTCGCTGCTGGGTACTTTTAAACTGTAGGCTCTGGAAACAGAGAGGTGCGTGCCAGCGAGATCGAGGTGCACACACCTGAGCTACACTAAGACGAAGCAATGGATATTGTGAACAACTTTTAGGTCTTCCTTATAGGGACTGCCCTTCCCCACCAGCAACTTCTACACAGATGCCTTTGTCACCAACACGCTTCCCACACCACTATCAAATTTGTGTGATGGGCGTGTGCGTTTCTCTGCCCTCCACTGACATCATACAGCATTCTGACCCAAAAGCAACGGGGAAAGGTTTGCTTTACTCTATCACTAAGGTCAGAGTGCTTCGCAGGGGCAAATAGGGCAGGAAGGAACTGAGGCAGAAACCATGGAGGGCACTGCTTGCTGACTCCGACTCCGCTAGCCTTCTTACACAGCCCTGGACCTAGGAACGGCGCGACTCAGCACAGGCATGGCTGTCCTAAAGCAATGCTCACTCCAGCAAGTCTGTCACTGCATGGTCACAGGCTGGTCTGACTGGACAGCTGTATATTTGAGGGCCCCTCTTCCCAGGTGACTATATTATATCACGTTGGCGATAAAGTCTAACTAGGACACTTGGCATTCAGTAGTGACCTCCCTCTCCGGGAAGATACATGAGGAATGACAACGGGACGGGGCCTGAGAGAGCAAAGCTCGACTTTCCACCCACGAGATGACGTTTTTTGGCTTGCTAATTTTCTTTGGCGATTTGCTGTTCTTCGCGGTGCTACGGCTGTGACAAAGAATAGTGTGTTTTGTCTTGTTTTGGTTTTTGCCTCAGGTTCGTTTTGTAGATACATTCCTGCGTATACATTGTGCCCTGGCAAGGCTGAGATTTGGGTTTCTACTCTAGTTTTACCATAAACATGATGCCAGCACTCACTGATATCCAGCAAACTTGTTCTGCTCAAAACGTTCAGATTATTTTAGAGATGCAAACAACCAAAGCAGGATTTCCATTTCCTTATTTGGATGTAAGGGTAACCATTGATTAGCCTTAAATCTTTAAACAACAGCATTTAAATCTATTCATAAAGATTTACTTATTGTCAATTCATCGGTTTGTGTACACAGTGACTGTGGACCCAGAAGAGAAAGGCATTGGAACACCAGAAACTAGAGTTACAAATGGCTGTGAGCCACCGTGTGGGTGCAGGGAACTGAACCCAAGACCTCTGCAAAAAAGCAGCCAGTGCTCTTAGTCACTGAGCCATTTTTCCAGCCCTGTAATTGGACTCTGAAGTGGTAGAATACTGTGATCCATTAAGAGTTTAAGAGACTTGCTCAGAGCTAAAAGCTTTGGGGCTTTAGAGAAACCAGAAAGAAAGAAAAAGTCAGCCACGGACTGGAAGGAAATCCACTAATCACATACCTGGTCACATCTGTGTATCCATATGTTATAAACACCCAGCCTAAATATGGGCAAAGGGAATGAAAAGACATTTATTTGAAGAAATATACAAACGTCTAATATGATTATAGGATGATTGCTCCTGCCATAGTCACTAGAGGGATACAGAAAAAACTTATGAGGTCATTTTGTCACCCACTGAAATAACTGTGATGAAGACAGACAGTAACAAGTATCAACATGGCTATTTACATGCATTCATAAGAAAGGAGCCCTCTGCAAAAACATTGACAGTCTCTCTCTCTCTCTCT
>JANBXA010000737.1:4620000-4710000 GCA_030556225.1 Cricetiscus sungorus | reverse complement strand
GCCCATTTAACACAAGAATGTATAAACCCTCCCGGACTCTCAAGAGATTCAGACTTTCTCTCCAGAAAGTCTCAGTAGATTCTTAGGGCTCCGAGTTAATGCAGCAGCTGTAGCTACAAAGGCAGAGGGAGGGAAACAAAACAAAACAGGAGTTTTGGTAATACTTCCAGCAGCGTCGTTAAGCACAGGGTACCAGGCACGACTGCCCGGTAGCCGAACCACGTTAGGAAATCCAGGCTGTTAGGGACGGGATGGAAATGCGCCCGAGCATCTCAGCTGAGTAAGTCATTTCTCCTCGTGAGAAGGCGTTCAGCATTTGTGTTTAAAGGGCTCGTGTCACCAACCCTGCGTGAATGAATTCTACAGAATCTCCTCAATTGATTTTTATATCTTTTAAGAACAAATTTGGGGAGAGAAATGTGATATTAACGGATTCGGCTTTCATTCTATCTCAAAATGCAGCAAAGTCATCAGAAGGCAGCAGGTCCTCTAAAACACAGCAGAGAGGGTGGTCAAGACTCAGCAACTGACCAAAGGCCTTCCTGTTGTGTTTGAGGCAAATGAAGCTATTAAATATCAGTGTGCTTTGGAGAGGGAAGAAGTAAAAAAACAAAACAAAACAAAAACAAACAAACAAAAGCCCAAACCTGATTATAACAAAATGAAACCAGGTAAAGTACAGGCATACAAACTTCTTAGAAACAGTCATCAATGACACAAGCATTCATTAAAAATCAAGAGATTCAGTATTTACGAAGGAAAAAATAGGAAGAAGTGAAAATAAGAACTAGTAAAATGCAGGTTTGTAATACAGGGTAAAAATGAAAATTACTTACTAACATGAAGTATGATGTAATTAAT
The DNA here is from genome assembly GCA_030556225.1 of Cricetiscus sungorus. NCBI lineage: Eukaryota > Metazoa > Chordata > Mammalia > Rodentia > Cricetidae > Cricetiscus > Cricetiscus sungorus. The sequence continues at coordinate 4,709,139 of JANBXA010000737.1, read as the reverse complement.
TTCAGAAAAATTACAGACTTATGAATATTAAAATATAAAAAAATCACTTTCATATATGTGTTTTGAATCCAGCTATGAGTTTAATTTGGAAGAAAGACATGAATCTTCCAGTGTGCTCATTGCTACCAGAGTAATTATCTACGAAGAATACTCCATGATGACAAACTTCATTACTCAATAACATTGGTAAACATTAAAATATTTAAAGAATAATGTAGTGTATTATGGCTTATTCTATTTAAATGTCACAATCGCAGCAGCCTTTTATGCCTTTATTTCTTTGAATTGCTCGGAATTGACGTGCTGCTCTGCAAGCTGATATTATAGTCATATGACCTAATTAAACACTGGGATTCATATTTTAAATATATAATTACCAGAGTCATCACTTTTTTAAAAAAAAAAAAACGTAATTACCGCTTTCTACATTAATAGCAAAAATTGGTATTCTATGTCAACAAGGCTATGGAAAGTTCCTGAGTAATGTTTGTCTTTTCTGATTGTGAAGAAACAATGAAGATAATTTTGGTGTGGAAACCCACTTTAAATACTATTTTCATGGAATGGATCCCCGTCCTTAAATGCTGAGAACTCCTGTTTTCAGAACCTTCCAGAAGTATCTTGTGCCATTTGCTGTCTCTTGCAATTCATTGGTCTTTGTTGATAGAGGCACATTTTCATCATCCTGAGAGTTTGGGAAATCCACACACAGCATCAGTGAGAGATGGGAGTGACGCGACACTCGTCCGTTATTTTAAAACAGAGTTGCTTCAAAGATCTGGGGCTTCGGGGGAAAACTCGTTCATTTCTGAATTGCACAGAATCAATCATAGCGACCTCTTCGTGATTTTAATATTGCAAATCCCTTCTGATTAGCCCTCTTTAAGAGAGAGAGATGAACTGGCTTCAGAATTGTTGGTCCCTGTTGGAAGCCCTGTCTCAGAGAGCAGCAGATGATGTAATTGAACCGAATCGTGTGTTTTCCGTAGAAAGAGGGCATGATTTGAGAATTGAGCGAATGATCCACTCATTCCTATATTTAGACCGCTCACGTCAGCGGGGCCGCAGGCCACTGACCAACAACCAAGGAGCCAGATCATATGTAGCTTTTAAATTTTAAAAATATGGAAAGATTAAAAAAAAAGTAACTAAGAAAAAAAAATGGCCGATGAAATGTTCCCGTTTAAAGAACTATTCTTCATCCCCTGAGTGAAAGAATGTCCCATTTTCCCACTTAGAGGATTGATTTACTTAGAGTGAATGTAGAAATGTCTGGGGAAGCAGTTAAGCTCAGGATCCAATAAGGAGCCAGGCCAGAAAGCGAGCCCTTCAAGTTCACGGAGGATCGCCTGCCAAATTCCTCCGTCGGTTTGTAAGTGAAAATACAAATGTGATATTTAACAAAAAAAAAAAAAAAAAAAAATGCTCCTTTGTCTTTTAAATGGAACGTGTACACTGGAGGTTCTGCGGGGAGGCCAGGTCCTACTCGAGCTCCAGCTAGCACATAATAACAGCAGCAAGGAGGTAAATCACCGATGATTTCTCAGTGTTCGATCGCACTCGTATTTACCGGAAGGGCGGTATTTCCAACCAGTTTCTCTTGATTGATTTCCACTTTTACACAGTGAAACCATGACAGTTGTCTTACATACTCTCGGCTATATTTGAAAGTCTCTGTGCTGCACTGAGTTGAAAAGGCACCATTTATTCTTTACATTTAGAATCACAGAGAAAAGCCAGTGTCACAAAATCCCTTGAAACATTATCTGGAGGAGCTGGGACAGCGCTCAGTTGACAGAGTGCTCGGTGTACATCCGTGAAGCCCCCAGTCCCATTTCTGACAAGCAAGGAAAAAGCCGGGCACAGCGGGGACAAGAGGTTCCCCGGGTTCACTGGCCAGCAAGCCCGTTCTAACGGGTGAGCTCTAGGCCGAGCGAGGGAGCCTGTCTCAAAATACAGGAGAGGTGGCTCGCGAGGCTGACTATCACCTGGTCTCCATATGCACAGGCACACAGGACATGAACATTCATGGGCCACAGGCACATACACACATGCACACATACACACACACATACATACATGCACACACACATACACACACACACACATACACGCACACACACTCACACACAGTGGCTATTTGGAATGAACAGTTGTGCAGTATTTAGATTGGATTATTGAATGTAGATATTGAAGCTTTTAATTTGCCAAGTGTTAAGCAATATAATGAGCATAAAGATAGACAGATCCCTGGGAAAACTTTAAAATCATAGAAGAAAACAATTTAAGGTGAAAATCCATAGTCCTGACCAATTAGGCTGTAATTATCCACTCTTCCCAGGACACTTGTAGATTTAGTTCACATATATTGGGAGAGCAATTTCTTTAGAGTCCTACATCCACACACACACACACACACACACACACACACACACACACAGATTTATATTTTTAAATCATACAAATGAATTTTTTATTTACATACCCAACAAGTAAAATAATACTTAAAATATGAAGATGAGCAGAACAATTATATATATTATCTATATAATATACATGCATAGTATTACAAGATAATATGTTACACACACACACACACACACACACACACACACACACACACACACGTCAGAGTGAAAGTTTGAAGCTTGATCTCCATGCTTGCTTTTTTGTGTGTGTCAATTTCAGTAAGAAGGCTGACATATCCCTGGTAAATAACTTTTTGATGTCAAAATACAAAATGACTAACATATAATTTGACACTAGATGATTTCAGTGTTTACAAATGTCAATAGGAGTTAGCTCTGTAACGTGTTAAAAAATAATAAGCCATTAGAATATCCTACGATTATAAAGAAAACTCAGCCACGCTCTCGGCTCTCTGCCTGTGACTCAGGCAGCAGTGCCGACTGTGAGTCCTACTCTGCCACCCGGTGGCCAACATGCGCGCTTACACACCGTCCACATCCCACCCCGTTCTGTTCTACTTTCCCTTTTTATTTAAAAATAAAATTTGTTTTCACTTTACATACCAATCCCAGTTCTCCTTCTTCCCCTTCTCTCGCCCCTCCCCTTCCCCCATGCACCCCTCAGAGCGGGTAAGGCCTTCTTTGGGGAGTCAACAAAGTCTGAAACTGGTTAAAATTCACTCTGAAGCGATTCCAGCTCCCATGGAAGCCATTGGTAGTTCACGTTAATGACCCATTCCAAAGCAACAAGACAGACGAGACAGGTGGCTTGAGGAACCTGTTGGGTGTTTTTGTTTTATGTTTCTTGTTTTTTGAAGTCAGAGTTTCTCTGTGGAGGCCTGCCTGGAACTCACTCCTTCACACACCTCCATCTCAGAGATCCTCCTGCCTTTGTCTCCAGAGTTCTGAGATGAAAGGCGAGCCGCCCCCACCTGGAAGACACCCAGGTAAGGAAATTCAACAACATTCTTTGATCTTTCCATGGTAATGCATGCAGACACAGACACGGTTTGTTTTGGTCTCTGTGCTTTGGGAGAGCAGCAGAGGGTTAGTCACGAGAAGCTGAGAAATGAGAAGCCCCATTCAGGGTTTCCGTGGACAGCACTCCAGAGCTTCAGTGAGAACTTCTCACTGCCCCCTCTAGGCAAGAAAGCAGCCCACAGCATTCTTGTCAGTGCACCTTGAAGGTGATGCAAAACCTAACCTTGGAATAATGATCATTTGCTAATAATTGTCATGCATGATGAACAATTCCATAATTACATATGAAAATAACCCACCGTCACAAACGCAGAACCCAGAGGAACAAATGTCAAAGGGGCCAGGTTCATGGGCTGGAAATTCACAAGATGAGGCTGGAGAAGAACACCACATGGGCTGGTTGCAAAACACACACAGAGCAACCTGAGGACCCCGGGGACACCTGGGGCAATGTAACATTGATACATTGATGCAAATTGGGACCTGCTCATGGGACAACTGAGGGCGCCAACTAATAACAGGAGATACTCCTGGAACAATGTAACATTGACGTAAACTGTAACAACAATGAACCACACACACACACACACACACACACACACACACACACACACACACACACACACACACATGCTCATGGGAAGACGCCAACTAATAACTGGAGAAGAAATAAATGAGCAATCGTGTAACTACTGATTTGAATATGAGCGTGAGTGGACGGTGAGACGGGTGGGTGAGACTTTCCAAAACATCAAAGTCCAAACTAATTTCTTTTTCCTAGCGTTTATTACGTTATGTTTTGGGAATTCATACATGAATACTCTATCATTCCCAACTTACACCTGTTACAGCATGTTGTTCCCAGCCGGCCTCCCGGACCTGCCGCCATGGTCCTGCAACCACGTGTGCCCCAAACAACACTCAGAGACTCTGTATTTGATACAATCCTGTTGGCCAGTTACCATTATTGTTTATGGGCTAGCTCTGCCTTAATTATTAACCCATTTCTACTTATCTAAGTATTTCCACGTGGTCGTCTTATCGGGGAGCCGCGTGGCAGGCGTCCTCCTTCCTCCGGGGCTACATCTCGACCCCACCTTCTACTTCCTCTTTCTTCCTCCTAGTCTCCTAGCCCCGCCTATCTAGTTTTCTATTGGCCACAGTGCTTTATTAACCAGTATGAGAAACATATATACAGAATCACATCTCCCATCATACACCCCCTCCCCTGCCCACCCTCATCGCTTCTTGGCTTTGTGACCTCTTCTTCTTTATTTATTATTGTTACATATATGCAACCTGCGCGTCTACTAGTGTGGCCCCTATGCGCATGGGTCTAGCAATGGCTGCTTGGGATTGGGTCGCCTCCAGCGGCCTCCTTCCTGGAGAGGCCGACTCTCCCTTTCTCACGAGCCATTGTTTACCTGTAGCTCTTGATCCAGAGAGGACCCCAGAGACGTCCCCATCCACGGTGGCGAGTGAACTGGTGGTGTCACTGTGCAGGTCTTGTTTGCGTGGCCATGCTGCTGGGATTTCGTGGTGCTGAATCCCTGCCATGTGTAGAAGACACGTTCAGGTCTCTGGGCTTTTATAATCTCGAAGACACTATTTCCCACTGGACACCATGGTCCTCCATCTCTTACAATCTTCCCACCTCCTCTTCTGTGATATTCAAATTTCCTATTAGTTATAAGAGGAAAAAGTATAATTAGGATGGAGAAATCGAGCCAACACCACATTAATCAAGTAATTAAAGCAAAAGAAACACATTTGGCCATCACATTGGTAGGCTAAATTTCTGTGACTTCACCTACTGCAGGTCAAATATACTTGAAAATTTTGCATCTGTACCAATCACTGAGATCTTTCCTTGTTATTTTTCTCTAAGCATTTACAGGGCAGGAGATATTATAAGCCATCTCAATACTTTTTGATATTTATGGGGAGATAGGCATGTGGCATTTTACATAGGAGCTGGAACACCCATTAATTTTGTATCCATAGAGATTCCTGATCATATTCCCCACAGCTGTTTAGAGATGATTGCATACATTGACATGCATAAGATCAAGAAAAAAAAAAAGCTTGGGCTTTATTAGTAATAGCCAGAAGCTGGAAACAACCTAAATCCCCCTTAACCAAAGAATGGATAAAGAAAATGTGGTACATTTACACAATGGGTATTACCCAGCTGCTAAAAACAATGAAATTTGAAGGCAAATGGATGAGACTAGAAAAAGCATCCTGAGTGGGGTAACCCAGACCCAGAAAAAGAAACATGGTGTAAGAGATATTAACTGTGAAAGACGCCTGTGCTGTAATTCACAGGCCCAGAGAGGGTAGGTAACAAGGAGGAACCAAGGAGGGTGGGGAGGTGATGGTTAATGTCCCTAGGAAGAGAAGATAGAAGATATCTCATGGGTGGGATGGAGCATGAGGGGTCCAGTTGGGAGTGGTTGTGGGGGGAATGCTGGAAGACTGGAAATGGGGTGCATTCAGGTAGAAACTCCCAGAAATGTACAACCACGCGCCAGCTAAGACTACGCGGAATAGTAGATACATAGCCTGAACTGGTCCTCTCCTGTGACCAGTCAAGACTTCCAGCGGAGGGACTGGGACGCCAAACCAGTCACATAACTTTGACCTACACTCTGTCCTCCCTTTGGAATGTGCTGAGGTTGGTGCCCACCCCAATTATCGCCAGAGAGCCTTGATCCACCGAAATAACTGATCTGGGTTCATAGGAGCTCTCTGAGTCTGACCTGACATGGGGCCCACTCAGACCCTCTCTGACAGTTGTGCAGATTGGCCTACTTGTGGGACTCCTAAAAGTGGGAGCAGGGCTGTCCCTAATGCTGCGGCCGGCTTTTGGGAACCCATTGCTCATACTGGGTTGCCCTGCCCAACCTTAATACAAGGAGAGGTGCTTTTCCTACCTAACTCAATGTGCCATGCTTTGTTGATATCCACGGGAGGCCTGCATCCTTCTGAATGGAAACAGAGGAGGAGTGGGTGGGGAGGGCAGAAAGGACGTGGGGAGGCAACGGGAGGAGAGGAGGGCGGGGACCTGTGGTCGGGATGGAAACACATGAAGTCAATTAATAAAGATGCTGGGCACGCGTCTTAATGGGTACAGTGCCTGCCTGGCACACACGAGGCCAGGGTTTTAATTCCCAGAACCATCTAAGTCAGGTGTCCCGGCTCAGGGCTTACTTCCAGCACTCAGAGTAAGGACAGGAGAATAAGGAAGTCACGGTCATCCTCAGCTATGTAGAGAATTAATTCAAGGAGAGCTTGACCACACCTGAGGTCCTGCCCCAGGAAGAGTCCTCTATCTCGGAAATATTCTGCGATGTTTACACACGCTGAGATGTGTGCACACTGTCTACATGCTCACGGCAGAGGGGGCACAGTCAGCCTGGGTGAAGTGTGTGTAGATTCTTTATGATCGTTGCGTTTCTTCAGTTTTGAAATTATCTCAATATAAAAAGTTAAAAAGGATTGCTGAAAAAAAATGTCTGAAAGGCCGCGTCACATAAAGTTACAAAGCATATCTCAGAATTCTAGGGTCTGGACATTTTGTCAGGAAAACTGTATTAGTTTTTTTCTTGGCGCTATGATAAGATGCCTGAAGGCAGGGCCTGAGGGAGAAGGACCTTTTTGGCTCATAGTTTAAAGTGATTTAGCCTACCATGGTGAAGTCTGGCAGAGTTCACGATGTCGGGCTATGCAGCTGTGGCTGCTCTCACCCCAGGACCCAGTAGGTAGACGCCTTGGGTGGGAACCAGGGTCTGACTGTAATCGATACATCCTCTTTTTCAGTAGTCCTCTTCCAGCATGGCTCCGAAGCCTAAAGGTCTATGTCCTCCTCAGTGCCTGGGCGCCAAGGGTTCAATCACATGAGCCTGTGCAGGAGATTGCACGTTCAGTTGAAGACAAATGCAACCTAATATGCAGCTTACAAGTGACCTTGTACCCTGTCAAACTTGCTCAAGGCTTTAATTTTATTAATCACATTATCAAGCTTCTCTGAGTTTATAAATAGTAAGCTAAATAATGCTCTTGAATAATCACCCATGCAAAACATTTATCAAAACAAAGTATTTGTTGAACACCATCCATTATCAAGGGCAGGGATACGAAAGGACAGAACCGCTGCTTCCTCCCTTTTCCAGTCCACATTAGCTGGGCCACAGCATGGCTGATAGTTTATAGTGCGCTCTGCCTTAGAACTTCAGAACGGAGAGCACGCCTTGCCCCCTGTGCGTCTTATCAGGCCTGACTGTGTCTCTTCCTCTTAGAGGCTAAGCTGTTCCTTGCACAGTGTGGAGGGTTCAACCCTTGGGAGCAAATGGCTGCCCCAGCCTGGGGAAGCAGCTCAGGTGTCCTGCCTCATGCTGGCCCCACTGCGTGTGAGGGGCCCTGCGTACTTCTGACACCCTTGGACCTGTGTGCCTGGCAGATCATTCTGATCAGTAAGTCAGAAGCCCCAGACATCCTAAAACTGTTTCCTTTTCCTACCCCAGTTCCCTACCAGTGAGGGAAACTCACACATGCACGCATGCTCACATGCACACACACAAACACACGCACACATGCATCCATGCACATACAATGCACGCACGCACACATGAGCACACACACGTGCACACAAGCACACACATGTGCACACATGCACTCACATGCACGCACACAAACACACACATGCACGCACACGCACACGTGCACACACACATGCACGCTCATACAACACACATGTGTGTGCACGCGCATACACAAGCACACACATGTGCACACACGCACTCACATACATGCACGCAAACATGCACACATACACATGCACACACATGCAAGCACACAGTGCACACATGTGCATGCACGCACATACAACGCATACATGTGTGCACACGCACGTGCATACACGAGCACACACATGTGCACACATGCACTCACACACATGTACACATGCACAACGCACACACAAACATGCATGTACACATGCACACACATACATGCACACACATTCACACACATGCACACACACATGTACGCATGCACACATGCATGGATGCAAACGTGCACACACACGCACTCACATGCTTAATGCCAACATGCAGCTGCACAGCTTCAGGAGAGCCACACGTGTGCAATGATCCAGTCACAGTAGCACACGGTGCACGCCCTTCCTGCCACGCCCTTCACAGAGCAGACCCCAGCAGAGAGCCGTGTAAAGATGGTGGACAGTAACAGACACACAGATCTGTCAGCCTCTGGCCGCGGGGCGGCTTTCATACGGTTTGAGTAAGGGTGTCACCAGTGAGTCATCAAAGGGCTCAGTTGGTTTGGTTGGACTCATTTAGATGTGACATTAAAAAAAACGATGACCATTATGGTCAGCCTTCATTGTCAGTGTGCAGTGTGCCGGCATCTGGGATACCTGTGACGTATGTAACAGACGTGTTAGTGTTAAGCGGCTCACCGTTGCCTGCTCCGGGGTATCTGAAACCTGTGACCTCCACGGGCAACTGTGCTCATGTACACATACAACTAAAAATGACAAAACCAGTCTTCACAAAAGGGAAAAGAGTATTGTGCTTGGGCATCAGACAGACAAAGGCTGGACTTTCGACAGTTTCATTGACGAGATTCAGACTCACTGGGGAAAACCTCTGGCGCAATGGGGGCGTCCTTCTGCATGTCCGTTTCTCTCATTGGTTGATGCATAAAACACTGATTGTCCAGGCAGGGAGTATAGGTGGGCTGACCAGACGCGGAGAATGCTGGGGAGAGGACGCAGAGAGCCCTAGGGCGATGCCATGTAGCTGCGTAACGAGTAACATGCTGGACTCTTTTCCTGTAAGACGGGAACACGTGGGGATACTTAGATTAACAGAAATGGGTTAAATAAGAGAGAGCTGGCCAATAAGAAGCCTTGGCCAAACAGTTTCTAAGTAATGGAAGCCTCTGTGTGTTTATTTGGGGCTAAAGGGCTGCAAGGCCAGGTGGACAGAACCTCTGTGTACACTGAGTTTCCGGAGAGATCTCACTGGGATCCATGCTGATGTGGGTGGCTCATCCCATGGGCTGGAGTCCCAGACTGAACAGAGAATGGGGCCGAGCGCCTGTGTCCATCTCTCTGAGCTCGCTGACTAGGCATGTGGTGAGACCAGCTGTCTCAGGCTCCTGCCATGCTCCAGTGTCGTCTCTTTGCCTGGTAGGTTTGAAAGTATGTATGAAGTCACCTTCATGTTTAATGAGCGTGCGTGGTGACACTAAAGTGGGCTCTGCTGGTCAATGGTCTCCCACTTCCAGTGTGACGCATCGGCACTGATGTGTGAATATGGCAGGAGTCACAATTTCTATTGTGCATAAGAAATGGGACCCAGGAAACTGATCAGAACATCAAGCCCGGGGCTTCTGAGCCTGCGAGCTGTTATAGCCCCTGTGTTGTGTTTCACAGGGCTGTCTGCAGCTCAGTGCTCCTTCCAAAGCTTAGGAAATGCTGCCCCACGTGTCTCACGGGCTGCCAGGAGCAAGCTCTAGCGAGGAGGGACAAAGTAGAAAGAAGGCTCAGGTATTTAAATGAACACTGGCAATTTTTATCCACGGAAACTCTTGTCCATGGCAAGAAATGCAAACTCAGACCTTCACCTTAGAAAAGCTGGGCTTCAGGTGAGGTCCTGCCTACAGTTCCCACTTCAGAGCTCATGACGCTGACACGGCCTCAGGAGGGAATTAATCTCGCCTTTCCCACTTCCTACAAACTGAAACAGGAACCAAAAGGACAGGCATTAAAGGCTGTGAGTTTATTTGTGGAGTGACTCCTAATATGCTTAAAAAACAGTATTCAGAGAGCAAATAGACACAACGCTACTTTGAAAAGCCATTTCCACTTAGAGTTTCTCTACAACGGAGAGATTAACTCTGGCCCCTGCGGGGTTGATGCACGTAGCAGAGCGCAGCTTGACAGCGAGTGTCGGACACCGTCAGCACCAAACCTCAGTCACCCTCCAAGAAGAGCGTGGCACTGATCCCCAGGCCATCACCACCTTCCAGATCCTTCTCGTGGTCTCTAGTAGTAGATGGGTCACGTGCTTTTCCTGGGTTCCTTTTATTCTTCCGAGTACAAAGTGGGTTATTTTTCTCTTTGATCTCAGAATGTGAGCTGGAAATGGTTTTTCTTTCCAAAGCACGTTGCAGGCAGTTATAAAACCTGTAAAGAATTAAATATACGGTTAGTTACAGATACAGACACTCTGCAAGTGAGCGGCTGTGACACATCTAGACCTGACCTACTCTTCAGGACGTGATAATGTCATGTCTTAGCCGTATAAATATAAATTATAAACCCAGTCAGCTACAGTGATGGATGCCTTTGCCTCCATCACTGTGAACATGTGTTATCTCTCTTTACGGATGCTACTCCGACACCCATCCCCCAGCTCTGCACACGGCACGCCTCCTTCTCTCCTTCACTCCTTCTGCCACAGGGATCGTCCTAGAAACCCTGCCCCAGGCCCTGGCAGAGGGTCCCTACACCACACTTCTGACTGCACACCAACTGCTCTGGTGGTGAATTTTACAGCCTCATCTTGGAGACCCAGTGACTCCATGGCCCGTGTTGGGTGTTCACCACTCCTTGGACAGAATTGTCGTTGTTCGGTGCCGATCAGAATGCCCAGCCGTGCTGCTGCAGAAGCTAAGACCTTACCTTGGACTCATTTCTCAGCCACAGCGCCTAGCAGCCCTTCACATTTCACTGGCGTCTATATGAGTGTTTTTGAAAGAACACACACATTTACATCCACCGTCATCTACATCCGCCATCGTCCAGTCTGCCTCTTTTGTGACAACTGACAGGATGCTGTTAATTTCTGGCGTCCTACTGACAAGAACCACATGCTGTCTAACCTGGGAGAGACTGAGGTCAACACTGGGCTGGGAGCTGTGCTGGGCTGGGAGCTGCAGTGGACAAAAGGATGGCCAGAGACAAGTTTCACCAACCCTTTACTTACTCAACACTAACCAGAGTCGAAATCACCGTTAGTTGAAGTAAATACTCACAGAGACCTAAATACAAGAACTCAAACAAACAAACAAAAACAGGAAACATCACCAGACTGAATTTGGCAATGGTTTCTTTCTTGGGCTTAGTACCAAAAATCAGGCAGCAAAAGAAAATCAGATGAACAGCTTCATGAGAATCTGAAACTCTTCTGTAAAGACACTGCTGATAGTGAAAGGGAAACCCACAGCACTTGAAAAGAATCTGACAATCACACATCTGCTGAACATTCAGCTCACAGAAGAAATCCTACAACTCGGGGGTGGGGCGAGGGGGGGACAACAATCCAATTAAAACTTGGACAAGACCTGAAGAGACGCGTGTAAAGATGACAGACCATGGCGGATAAAGAGTTTGTGCTGAGCACCATTAAGCACCAGAGTCTACTGAGACGCCTGCCTTCTCACCCTACCCTGCTGCTGTTTGCAGGGGCAGAGTCTGGATTTCTCATGGCCGGCGACAATGCTGTGATGGCGAGGCTGTGGCTCTCGGAAGTCAGATGTAGATTTACCACGCTCTCCTCCTGAGTATATATCCACGATCACTGGGGGTGGGGAGATGAGTGTGTGTTTGGAGACCAATACCCTGAGCAGTGGCCCCCACAGGCAGCCGCCTTTCAACAGATGCGCAGGGTATTGTGGCTTCCTTTACAGTTTTATTATCAATAAAGCTTGGGAATCAAATATAGATAAACCTCATTGGTCCACGAAAGAGCAAACATCACTTCACCTCCATCTTCCCCGCCTTTCCTACTGAAAAAGGCCACACCAAAAACCTCCAGCAAAGACAGGGAAACTAAATGTGGCCCACAAACACAACGGAGGGAGGGCCACCAGTTTGAAAGGGAAAGTGGCTGATGCATGGTCAGGGGGTGTGGCTCAGTGGTCGGCCTCGTGTAAAGCATGCACAAGGCCCCAGGTTCGATACCCAGTACTGCAACAAACAAAAGCACCACCACAGTATACGACAGTAGCGTAACAAAGGACAGATCGCACACGCAAGTGTCTAGAGCAGCCATGCTCACACACACAGGAAATGAGCGCTCAGAGCAGCCGCAGCATGGGAAGAGAGGCTGGCGAACAGTGGGCACAGTTTCTGTTTAGGATGATGAAACTTCTGGAGATGGGCGGTGGGTATGGCTTCTGATAACGTGGATGTGCATAACGCCATCGCTTAACATGATGGTAGCGATGGCTTCTGATAACGTGGATGTGCATAACGCCATTGCTTAACATGATGGTAGCGATGGCTTCTGATGATGTGGAAACGCACAATACCATTGGTTAAAATAATGGCGATGGTTTCTAATGACGTAGATATACACGATGCCATTGGTTAAAATGACCACTGTGATGGTTTCTAATGATGTGGATGGATATAATGCCATTTGTTAAAATGTTAAATTTCTGTTACATATTTTACCACAGTAGAAGAGATTTTTTTAAAAAAAATCAACCACTGGAAACAGATTCAATGGCTTTGACTTTCTGATGTCTTTATACTTAACAATATTATATGCTAATATATTCAGCCCTTTATTCTGTTTTATTTAATATTTGATTACACAGTTGACGAAAAGAAGAACATGGTTAACTTCTTTCTAGTCAGTGCCACATGGCTGTGTTGGACGCAGGTCCTGACCGGCATTAGCAGACAGAAACTTCCAGAGGCACGTCTACAAACCCTGAGTTTCCTCCTGGAAATCATTATATTTGAAACAGCTTTTGGTGTCTTTTGGTCCCTGTCTCTTCCAGTCTCCAGATGCCACAGGCCCTCGGCTGCTCTGCTGGCTGAGTCCCTTCCCACAGAGACGCAGGCATGGGAACTACTTTTCACAAACATGACCATGACCTTTTTGCTATTAAAAGTGCTTCAGGGTCTGAGGAGATGGCTCACGGGTCAGGGCCTGAGTTCAGATCCCAGCACCCACATGAACGGCTTGCAAATGTCTGTGAGCCTGCAGCAGTAGCCCAGTGAGAAAGAGGCGGATGGAGCTAGGGCTGTCTGTCTTCATCCTAGCACCAAGTTTAGTGAGCGGCCCTGTCCCAAGGCAGACCGTGAGAGAACAGGACACGAGACTTCACATACTTACACATGCTTGCACACATGTGCAGATACCACATACACATACCACATATGTAGGCATACCTTCACACATGTACAGATACCACACACATACACAGACATACCTGCATACATGTGCAGATACTACACACACATACACAGGTACATCTGAACATATGTGCAGTTACCACACACACACACACACACACACACACACACACACAAACATACACCACACATACATAGGAATACCTGTGTAGATACCACATACACAGGTACACTCACTTACACACATGTGCAGATACTACACACATATATAGCACACGTACATAGGCAAATGTATGCAAATAACTATACACACATACTTGTACACATGTGCACACATCATATACGTATATATCACATAAAATATACACGTGCACATACTACATACACCACTCTCATACATACATGCGTGCACACATGTGACCAATATCATCACTTACACATATGTATGTACACTGACACGTGAGTATGCCACACACACATACATCCTCCCTACATATATGTATGTACACATCTAACAATGCACACAATGGTACTTTAATTCCTAACTTTGCCATGCCTCTAAATTATTTGTTGTTGATGAGATTCTTGTGGCTATCTGAACCATGGTGAAATATCCCTGCCCCCATGCTCACCCGCTGGTGTTAACGGCCTTTTTTCTTCTAAGACCAGGAGTTCTGTGCCTGCATCTGGCTGATGTGCACACAGCTCCCAGGGGAGCACCCTAATTTACTCACATGCTCTGAATTCACACGTAATCTTGCAATCAGGATCTTAAGACATTTTCACCCTTCTTTAATTTTTCACTGATTTTACATGATGAGCCCGGCTCTCTTGATAGTGGCATGCAGACTATCATCTCAAAATACATTTTTGAGTCGATGGATCCCACTCATAATCTGATTTTATGGTCGGCGAGCGTGCTCAATTAGCTTCCCCAGGTGTATAGCTAGCTGGCCTTGGGCTGCATTTACAATCTTGTTGAAATTCAGTGCTGGAAACAGAGAAGCTGAACCATAGCTTCTTGTGTCTCCACACACAGCCCAGGGCAGCACCACCCACAGACGTGAAACTCTGGCGGCCACTCGGCTCAGGTGGATACCTCAGAGATTCACTTTGGTTAGAACGTCCATACTTGTGGCCAGGACTTATGAACCAGTTTCCTAAACCAGGATCTATGCACTGCAATGTGCCGAGGTAGCCGCCGTGTGGTGTGTGAGGAACCGGCTTCTGGCCCCTGCATCTGATCTGGCTTAGGTCACGCAGTTCCCAGGAGAGCTCCGCTAAAGCTAGGAATCCCATGCTTCCAGTGGGGACTCCTGTGTTGGGAGTGAATGCAGACACGGGCTCTCCTGATCTGATAGCCCACAGGGGTTACCAAGCAAGGCCTACCACAAAGAACATGCAGTTAAACGATGTCAGGTTAGAGATGACACAACCAAAAGTAAGACCGTGACTTGGCTGAACTGAGCTGAGGAACTTGGTGGCATGGGGTGGACCCCAGGCTGCTTAGGGACTAGTTCCCACTGCCTATCACTGGCATTCTGTCTTAGGCACAGCTGGGAATCTCGGTACTTACGGCGTTCAGGCAGGCAAGTCAAGGCTTTGACACCAGTACTGATTTGAGAGACAGACATCCTAATTCTGTCTTGTTCTGAGACCAGCCTGAGGGGCTGCTGACAGGTCTTGAGTCAATAAAGAGGCAATGAAGACAGAAGGGAAAAGAATGAAGAGACACTTAGGCCGCCATGGGACGCGAGACTGCGGAAGGGCGTGGAGGCAGAAAAAGGGGATTTACCAGTGAGGTCAACACGCCCGTCACTCTGTGACCTGGAAGTGTACAACTTGGGCTGGTGGGCCACAGTGAGATGGCCCCTGGGTAAAAGCACCCTCCACACAAGTCTGCTGGCCTGCACTTAGTCTCTGAGACCCACAGAGTTGTCACCTGACCACAACAGTGTGCTCTGGCACATAGATGCACGCGTGCGCGCGTGCGCACGCGCACACACACACGTGCACACACACACGTGCACACACACACACAGTCTCACACACACACACACACGTGCACACACACACAGTCTCACACACAGTCACACACACACACACGCACGTGCACACACACAGTCTCACACACAGTCACACACACACAAACACACACACGCACGTGCACACACATAGTCTCACACACAGTCACACACACACACGCACACACACACAGTCTCACACACATGCAAGCATGCACATGCATGCACACACGCAAGCACGCACACGCACGCACGTGCACACACACACACACACACAGTCTCTCTCTCACACACACACACCAAGCAAACAAACAAAACCCCCCAAACCCTCAAAAAACCAAAAACCAAAACAACAGATCCACTGTTGCCCGGGGGATTCAGAGGCACTGCTAGCACACACTGGGCAGTGATTACAGAAAAACTGTTAAAGCAGAGCTGTGTGCTGGCCCACGTGCCAGGAGGTACAGCTGAAGAGCAGAACAGAAAGGCATGAACTGACATCTCGTCGTCTTTTTAATGGGCCTATGACGCAGTCCCACATCGGCTCTATGGCAACAGCTGACAGTTGAGCCTCTGGTCCCACATGACCACTGGCTGACTTGGCGAAGCCTCCCTTGGCAACCTCTGAGTGCCCGTCACTGGACGCTCGTCCAGTGCCACTGATGGCCTCACATCCTCCTCCACAGGAGGTCTACAGCTGCACAAGCAGCTTGGAGTATAAACTAAAAGGGGGTATGCATCCCTGTTTTCAAGAATGATGTAGGTGGACACGACTAACACGGAAATAAATCATTAACCTTACCTTTCAATTCTTTTCTCGTTTTCCGCCATCTTCTGATTTGCTACAGTTAACAGGAACTCGATATAGTCCTCTGTCACCATCAGCTCCCCCTTACGGCTTAACGGCACTTCCAATCCGTGTGTACTCCGGACAGCCTAGCAGAGAAAGCAGTGTGGACATGAAGAACAGAGCCCGGAGAGAGAGAGAGAGAGAGAGAGAGAGAGAGAGAGAGAGAGAGAGAGAGAGAGAGAGAGAGAGAGAGAGAGAGAGCGTTGGAACAGCGAGCTTCCATTAGAGCACGGACGCCCTTGATGTGATCTAATTTTGTCAGACTTGAACAAATCAAAGGAGATGAGACAGATTTCTCATCAGGCAGCTAGACACTCTTTTACAGAGAATCGGGTAATATCAAAGAATCCAGGAACTGTGATCAGTTTCAATCCCACGACAGCTAAGAAAGCATCAGTACATGATTTAAATGAAGGAAACAAATAAAACACCCACGGAGCTCTCGGGGAAAACCTGTCTCCCCCAGCACTGCTGGAGCTGAGTAGGTCAAGAGGCAATCCATGCTTCCTCCATCATCAGCAGTGTGGCAACATTACTCTGTGATCTAATAAAGTTTGCCTGCTCAGTGCTCTGGGGCTGCTGCCAATCTTAGAAATTCTGTTGAGAAAACAGCCAACATATCCCCCGTGCATCCAAAAGCTGGGTAGAGGATGAGGACAGAGCAAAGAAAATCCTTCAAAACCCACTGGTATTGAAGAATAAAATTTCACATGGTGAGTCCTTCCTGAGCTTCTTTGTAGCTGAGACAACCCCTATAGAAGCACAGGCAGTTCCCTCTGTATGCTACAAGTATGTCTTGCTTTTATTGGTTGATCAATAAAGCTGTTTTGACCAATAGCCTGGCAGAATATAGCTGGATGAGAAATCCAAACAGTTATGGAGAGAAAGAAGTCATAGTTGGGAAGATGCCATGTAGCAGCCAAACGGATAAGATGCCAGAACATTACTGGTAAGCCACAGCCACATGGTGATACACAGATTATTAAAAGATGGGTTAATTTATAAGAGAAAGCTAGCCAGTAATAAGCCTGAGACATTGGCCAAACAATTTCACTTATGTTAGCCTCTGAGCAATTATTTCGAAAGTACAAGAGAAACGGGTCCAGGGGGACCGGAAGGACAGAGAAAATCATTCAACTATATAGTTCCTGCTTCTAAGACAGACAACCACACAGAACTGCAGTGCACACCAAGTGTTATGATAGGAAGAACACATGAACCCATGTATGCACAAACACGAGTGAAAAATGTTCATAACACAGCAAACGCCTTGGTCAAGTCTGGGACTCAGCTCCACACAGAAGCCAGCATTTGAGCTGGGATTTCCAGGAACAAGGGCAGTTTCACCAGACATAAAAACAGGGAGTGATGTTTTAGCCAGAGCAGCAACAGTTTTACATGGCTGGAACACACACGCGCGCGCGCGCACACACACACACACACACACACACACACACACACACACGGGGTGGGAGTGGAGGTTAGACAGTTTAAGACCCTGAGTACCATGGAAAAGCTGGGAGGCCCTGGTGTGTTAAAGTAGAGATCCTGGCAACATTGGGCAGGGACTGAAGGGCTGGAGAAAAACCCAGAAGCCAGCTGTCAGGAGGCAATCTTAGACAAAGGAGACGGATGCTGAGCTGCGACTCAGGGACAGCATGCAGGGCCTGGCTGACAGTGACTAAATGAATACAGGGACAAAGAGGGAGGTAAGGGAATGTGTGTGCTCTCCCGTGGGGACCAGACACGTAAAGTAGAGTGTGCAGTGGAAACTTTGGTTTACTCTTTAGATGCTTCCTACGCTCTCTGTAAGCCACTTCCTGGGTGTAACAAGCCATTTGTTAAAAATAGAGTCAAGAGAGCTAAAATAGCAGGAATCTGCCGTGTTCAAATACAGTGTGTGCAGTGCAAACAGAGAACACAGGAAATCTGAACAGGGCAACATTACTAAGGGTTGGCTTGGCCAGGAAAGACAAAGAGCGTGTAGGATTTAAGGACCTTGGGGACCTTCTAGATTGGGGCTGGCAAACGACTTCTGTGAGGGACAGGTAAGAAATGCCCCTTGATTTTGCGGGTCATACGGTGCTGGCAAACGACTTCTGTGAGGGGACAGGTAAGCAATGCCCCTTGATTTTGCCGGTCATACGGTATGTGCTGCTACTCAATTCTGAGGAAGAGGCTCAGCGTAAGCTGCACCCAATCATGAATCACAGGGCAGCGTGGATTTGGCCCCCAGGGGCTGGACCTCTGAGCAGACAGCGGCACTGCAGATCTCACACAGCTCACACAGCGCAGCTGCGGTCAGGAGGTCACGGACATGGAGGACGTGATGCCTATGAGGCTCTCAATGCGGCACGATCGCACTCACTCCACTGCCCCTTGACAACCCAAGATGTGGCCAGGACAGCAGAGAATCCGTTCAAAGTAGGCAGAGAAGGGGGACAGAAAACAGGGACTCAATATAAATCCAAATTTATATTGATTTTCTCCGGATTTTCTGGGGGGAGGTGGGGGCTGCACTTCCGGTCTGGGGACCAGAAAGCGTAAGGCATTTTGAGGAGGGAGGCAAAGAGCAGCGGAGACAACAGGTGGCCCAGTGATCTTCCGTCCCAGCCACAGAACTGCTCTGCTGACAGACCTTACCAGCATGGTCTTTCCTCGTTTCCCCACGGTGATGCCAGAGTTCCTGAAGCCAGAATCAATGGCCACTGAGTGCTGTAAGAAAACAGAGCACCCTAAGTGACGCCAGCTAGCCAGGCCCTCAGAGGCGTCTCGCCAGTGGCAAACCCGTAACTGCAAAACCATCGATGTGTCTGGCTGTGTGGATGGACTGAGCTTTAGGGCCCCACCGCAACGCCGGCCACGCATGCCTCAAAAACATTTCCGAAATGTCACCCAGAGCGTAAAACGGGCATCTGGCCATGACCAAACCATTTCTGTTGGCAATGCTGAATGAGGTCTCCAGCATGGGAACCTAGGTCAGCAGGGCTGACGTCCCCAAAAGAGATCCTAGCGGGGTATTCAGAGGAAAGGCCAGGAGAGGACACAGGAGCGAGGTGGCTGTCAGTGAGGCAGAGGGAGGGAGGTGTCTTAAGAGAACCAACTCCGCCAACCCCTGACCTCTGACCTCCAGCACAGAAAAAATCAGTACCGTCGTTCCGAGTCATTTACTATGCGCTGTTGTACTATGGCAGTCCCGCTAGACAGGCACCCAGCGCGTAAGATGCAGGCCTCAAAGGCACTACTTGAGTCTCGCGCTGTCCTGTTCAGGACACTGCCTGGCTCACAGACGCTCAGGCCACACCCAAGCCACCACACTCCACCGAGGCCTGCCCCTACTGTGGCACGATCAGGCTCTCGGAACACAGCTCCCCTTGACCCATTCTGGCCTGTGAAACCCACATGTAGCATGCTGAGGAAGCTGGCAGCCACGAGTGGGTACGCAGGAAGCTGGCAGCCACGAGTGGGTACGCAGGAAGCTGGCAGCCACGAGTGGGTATGCATTTTACTTTCCCAGAGACTACCAGGAATCCCTGCTCTTAATACTTGATATAAATAGCTAGCCTGACCAACCAGATGAAAATGATTAAATCAAAATATTAGCTGAATAAAACGACATCCAATAATTTTAAAAGGTGGCTTAAAGCCTAATTTTACCCACAGCTGTCTAAATTCAAGAACAGGCACAAAATCTTACCAGGGTCTGTGCGTCCTGCAGTGTCCGGCATTGCACATGCAGGATAAATGGTTCAAACTTAAGAACAGCGTTGTCGGCCGCACCCTTCAGAGCTGCCATCTGCATGAACCAAAGCACAGCATCAGGCATGGCTGCTGTGTCCTGTCAACCCCTTCCCTCCTACCTTCCCTTCAGATTCCTAGAAATTCTCACACTCACTAAGCACACACTGTCTGTGACATCTCTTTCCTCTGCTTCCTTGGCATTCTCTCATTAAAATCATGACTATATTCTGTTTACATTTTTTCTTTACATTTAGTTATTTATCGGGCGGGGCAGGGAAAGACCCCTGCCTGATACAACCTTCCATGTGCTCACCCGACATGTCAGTCCCAGAGAACTGATAAGTAAGTAAGCTCAGCCTTGAAGGCTGTGAAATCGATCCACGATGCATAATTATTTCCAGCACAGAAGCCAGCAATGCAGAGAGGGCGAATCCCCTTCTTCTCCTTCCATAATTTGTTCAGGCTGCAAAGTTACTAAATAGCTGGCTTGAAAGACGTGGACCCAACGTGCCAAATGCAGACGGCACAGCATCTCTGCTGCTGAAGTGGATGCTCGGCTGAGCTCCAGTCACACGGACAACTCCTCAGTACCACCTCCTGCAGCCCAACAGGACCCAAGTCCTCTAGGCTTCATCGTCGTCAGCCATTACAGTCACACAGGTGAATCTTCTCTTCTTCCCATACATACTTAAAGTCGCTATGGATTTTGAAGCTTGTCTTTTAAGTATTAAAAACTTACCACATCATCTTTCGCACAGGGTTTATGTGTGACCAGGAGCCAGCTGCAGTGCTGTTTCTGGACACCAGCATCAGTTGTGCTCTAGAACAACAGAAACTTAGTCATAATACTAAACGAAACACCCACCTTGCATTGCGTATTATGAGGGATATTCTTAAGTTAATACTCAGAGGGATTAATAAAAATAACCTAGAAGAAAAATCAAGTCAGAAACTTAGGGCGTGAATGGTAACAGTACTTGTGTGTTTAGAGACAGGGCCATGTGTTTTGTTTGCTTCTGTGTTTGTGCTGTGATGGTAGGGATGGAGCCCAAGACCTCATGAATGTGGTGGGTACACTTACCACGGCGTCATGTGCCATTAGCTCAGGTTTGTGTTGGAAGAAAGGGATGCTGAGGAGTCACACCACAAAGGATGAACAAGGAGGGGCCGCCTGCTGAACAGTGACTAACACTACATAAGGCCTTCCATTGGCTGACACCGTGATGGGCATGCTTTTGAACGCTTTCCTCATCACTGTGGACATAAATCTCTGATTTCTATGATGAGGGATGTCCTTCTGTATATACGTTTCTCTTATTGGTTGATGAGTAAAACACTGATTGTCCAGTAGCTAGCAGGAAGTATAGGCGGGGTCCAGACTAGAAGAACGCTGCAGAGAAGAAAGCAGAGGGAAGAAGCCAGAGCCACCATGTAGCCACGGGAAGGTAGGGCCCCTGGGCATTCTCCAGTAAGCCAAGACCACACGGAGACACTTAGATTAATACAAATGGGTTAATAATTAAGCGACAGCTAGCCAGTAAGAAGCCTGAACCATTGGCCAAACCGTTTATAATTAATATAAGAAGTCTCCGTGTGTTTATTTGTGACTAAATGGCTACGAGACCAGGCAGAACAGAAACTTCCATCCACAAAATCTGTATTAGACTGTACTGGCAAAGACACTAGGACCAAAGTGTCAAAGATCTGAAAAGGTTATTATTACGACATTAACATTATTTATTTGCAAATTCCAGGTATATACAGATCATTCCCCCAGATACTTGAATATGAATGCAGGGAACTTCATACATGGAGATGGCTGTACCTCTAAAATAACTACTCATACAAGGGCTTGGGAGGGTACTCTGCCGCCTGGTCTCGGGAACACGGGTCCTGAAAAACTGGTTTTCGTAGTAGACTTTAGTAACATGTACTTGGCCTTGTGTTGGTTGCTATAAACTATATGTCTCAGAGCCAAATGAGTGGTCTACGTTTAACAAATTTACAGAATCTAATACCGTGACTTGGGAACATCTCTGGTTCATCTATGTTCCTCTTATCTTTTTTTTTTTTTTTTTTTTACTTTCCTTCTTTCGTAATAAGTCAGAGTGAAAACAAATACCAAGAAAGTATAAAGCTAAAAAGAGGCCAAGAAAGAGTCCTAAGATAGTTCAGAGTGAACAGTCACCAAGTGGGCATTGTGCCTCCCTCTGTCTGTCTGTGCCTCTTTGGGTGTTGGTAGGAAAGGGAGCCTGGGGACTCAAGGCTCAGATATGTGGACATAGGGGAAGCACTACAGAAGAACAGCTATTCCAGAAGCTGAGGCAGGAGGATCACAGGTTCAAGGCTTCCTTGGTCTATGGAAAGTGTTCAAGACCAGCCTAGGCAACTTGGAAATACACCGCTTTAAAAGGTAAAAGGCAGGGAGGGGCTGGGGATACAGCTCAGTCGCAGAGGTTTAGTTCTCAGGGCTGCCACTGCTAAAGGAGAGCATGAGGAAGACAGAGGCAGGTAAGGAAAAGCCAAGGACAAAGACGTCCGTTTGGGTGTTAGTTAAAATGGTGAAGGGCTGCTGGGTGGAGTACAACATACACTTGGATTTACTGAAGAAGTGTGTTGCAAAGCTCCAGCACAGATGTCTAGCCAAGAAAATCCAGACTTAAGAGGTGAAGGCAAGAAAAGACAAATGTGCTAATGTGTCACATGGTTTGGAGCAGAGAAAACAGTGTTTCAGAGACTCATTAGGAAAGTTCTGAAACAACAACAAACAAACACACAAAAAACAGCCCGGGCGGAGGGCGGGGGCGGGGCGGAGGTCGGGGGCGGGGCGGAGAGCGGGGGGCGGGGCGGAGAGCGGGGGGCGGGGCGGAGGTCGGAGGGGCGGGGCGGAGGTCGGGGGCGGGGCGGAGGTCGGGGCGGAGTCGGCGGGCCCGGCGGAGGTCGGGGGCGGGGCGGAGGTCGGAGGGGCGGGGCGGAGGTCGGGGGGGCGGGGCGGAGGTCGGAGGGGCGGGGCGGAGGTCGGGGGCGGGGCGGAGGTCGGAGGGGCGGGGCGGAGGTCGGGGGCGGGGCGGAGGTCGGAGGGGCGGGGCGGAGGTCGGGGGGCGGGGCGGAGGTCGGAGGGGCGGGGCTTCTAGCTTGTGAGCGGGAGTGCCCATGCACAGAATGAGATGGAAGCAATGCAAACATGAACGGCCGGGCTAATGTGTCAATGCAAACATGAGTCCGGTGAACGACTTTACCACGCCGGACCTGAAAACCGAACCCACGCAGTGCGGTCTCCGATGCTCTGGATACAGTAGCAGCGACAAAATGAATACAAGGCCACTTTTAACGAAGGACGCGGCCAAGCGCGACGGCAAACGGTGGAAATAAATGACCCTACTTCCTCCCCCACAAACCCCAGGGCACAGACGCTGCCCGGGTCCCTTCAGTTCGCGGGCGGGAAGAGAGAAGCGCGATGCAACCCTGTGGTTAGAGCGCTCGGCCCGAGGCTTAGATCTTAGATAGCTATTAGCATCAGGCACAAGCACTAACAATGGCCGGGGCTGCAGTAACGGAGCGGGCAGCGACCCGTCAACCTCGGCGATCTCGCCGGGAGCGCCGGCCCGTGCAGCGCACGCTGTGAACGGAATTCCAGAGTCACCGTCACTGGGGGCGAACTGCGCGCCGGCTGTAAAAGCCAGGGTACTGAGCCGGGCGGGGCGGGGCGGGGCGCAGGGGGCGGGGCGGGGCGGGGCGCAGGGGGCGGGGCGGGAGCAGGGGGCGGGGCGGGAGCAGGGGGCGGGGCGAGCCGCGGCCTCACCCCGTCCACCACGACGATCCGGCCGGCGCAGGAGCTGGTGGTGAAAAACTCCTCCCGCGAATTCAGGAGCTGCACGACCTGCGCGGCGCCCTCGTCCACGCTGCCCTTCCGGCTGAGGTCCGCCTTGCCCAGGCCCTGCGCCTTCTGGCGGCCGAACTCGGCACGGCGGTCCATGCGCGTGCGGCCCGCGGTCGGCTCCCGGCGCCTCTGCCCCACGGGCGCAGCCATCTTGTCGGCCACGGTGGCCGGCGAGGACCAAACTTCTCCACTCGTGCGGCCGGCGCAGCGGAGAGGGGGCGGGGCGGACAGCCAGGCGGGGCGGGGCGAGGCAGGGCCTCGCTAAAGTTGGACAAGGCTGGTACACCGGCTTTGCCCCTGAGCGCCCGAGCTTAGGAGGCTTCGCTTCCTGCTCTAGAGAAGGGTAAGTGGTTTTTAGACGCCGAGCAGCACTTGGGTTGGACGACTTTTCTTCCCTTCCCTGCGTCCCTGGGTACTGGCTCACAACCCAGGCTGCAAGCTCCTAGCCCGGTCTGCTGGGACGCTTTAAAAGACAGACAGACAGACAAACCTCACAACCGTCAACAGCAAAAACTAGCGCTAGGCTCGAAGGCGATCTGCGCGGACACAGGCACAGCGGGCGGCTGGGTGGCCCAGGCTGCAGCCACCAAGGCCCATGCACTCGCCCGGTTCCCCAGGGCTCGCAAGTCCCCGACAGAGAGCAGAGAGCAGAAAAGACACGTTAATGATTGACAGGTGCTCGCCCCTGCTCCTGAGCCCCCAACGCCACCGGGACTCCCCGCTAGCTCCTGCTCTAGGGTGTGCAGCGCTCAGCAGTACCTCTCCCACCCTTGTCACCCGAGCCTGGTGATGTCCGCGAGTGCAAGGCCACGGCAACATCACACAGTCGTGACCCTTGCACTGGCCACTTTAATTTTGACCATTTGTTTGCATTTCCAAGTTAACACATAAGCCCCATGCCCCGAGGAGCCAATCCAGCACAGTGCAGTACATCTTAAAACTATTGGGTCCCTTTCTTTGTCTTCATTTAAAGGCATCTCCAGAAGTTCCTCATTGATTAAAAATAATAATGAGTCAGATATGATCAGAGAAGTGACAGAGAAGCCACCAGACCAAAAGGCTGAGATCCTGTCTCAGCCCTGCCTTACTACTTCCTGTCCCTCTGTCTGTCCTCAGTCCGAGACCTCTACGGTTAATTTTTGTCTGCTAGTGGCTAGCTCCACCTCTGGGTGAAATCAAACTTTATTGTTGAAATGTGATCAAAATATCACACAACACTCCAGCCTGATGCTTGGTAACAAATTTCCACCCAGTTTCTCCTACATCCCAGAATTCATTTCAGAGAAATTTAAGGCAATCTAGCCAACATTTCCAACAGTGACTCTGGAAGATTATAAGTTAGAAAAGCAAGACCAGCCAACGTTTCAGGCTCAGGACTCAGCTCTACCTCCACCGCTGTGACCTGTGTGCTGCTGTCCAAGGCCCTGAACCTCCTCTGATGTCTTCTTTTCATAAAACGGGGGCTTTGCTTTTACTTCTGCATAAGGTAACAGTTCCAGTAACTTTGTTTTTGCCTATGGCAAAGATAATTAAATGAATGGAGATTAAAACAATAAACCCACATAACTTTTAGGAAAATCTGGGTGTTATAAAGGTCTGAGGATTTTCTTAGTTTCTATTGGTATACCTGGCTGTTTTATTCTTTGTGATTATCTTTGATAGAGCAGGGTGAAGATACTGTGGTTGAGTTCAAAGGTAGTGAGTTGGGACCCTATCAGTGGAATGCAAAAGCTCAGTGGGGAATGAGATCAAGAGACGCAGAAGAGTGGTGCTGTCCTCAGGGGTCTCTCTCGGGGGCTGTCCCTCCTCAGGAGGGGGTGCTGTCCGGGAGGGCGGTGCTGTCTCAGGAGGTGCTGTCCTCAGGAGGGGGTGCTGTCCGGGCGGTGCTGTCCTCGGGGGGTGCTGCTGGGAGTGCTGTCCAGGAGGGGTGCTGTCCTCAGGAGGGAGGTGCTCTCCTCAGGAGGGAGGTGCTCTCCTCAGGAGGGCGGTGCTGTCCTCGGGAGGGAGGTGCTCTCCTCAGGAGGGAGGTGCTGTCCTCGGGAGGGAGGTGCTGTCCTCAGGAGGGAGGTGCTGTCCTCAGGAGGGAGGTGCTGTCCTCGGGAGGGAGGTGCTGTCCTCAGGAGGGAGGTGCTCTCCTCAGGAGGGCGGTGCTGTCCTCGGGAGGGCGGTGCTCTCCTCGGGAGGGAGGTGCTGTCCTCAGGAGGGCGGTGCTGTCCTCGGGAGGGAGGTGCTCTCCTCAGGAGGGAGGTGCTCTCCTCAGGAGGGCGGTGCTGTCCTCGGGAGGGAGGTGCTCTCCTCAGGAGGGAGGTGCTGTCCTCGGGAGGGAGGTGCTGTCCTCAGGAGGGAGGTGCTGTCCTCAGGAGGGAGGTGCTCTCCTCAGGAGGGAGGTGCTGTCCTCGGGAGGGAGGTGCTCTCCTCAGGAGGGAGGTGCTGTCCTCGGGAGGGAGGTGCTGTCCTCAGGAGGGAGGTGCTGTCCTCAGGAGGGAGGTGCTGTCCTCGGGAGGGCGGTGCTGTCCTCAGGAGGGAGGTGCTGTCCTCGGGAGGGCGGTGCTGTCTTCGGGAGGGAGGTGCTCTCCTCAGGAGGGAGGTGCTGTCCTCAGGAGGGAGGTGCTGTCCTCGGGAGGGAGGTGCTGTCCTCAGGAGGGAGGTGCTGTCCTCGGGAGGGAGGTGCTGTCCTCAGGAGGGAGGTGCTCTCCTCAGGAGGGAGGAGTGCTGTCCTCAGGAGGGAGGTGCTGTCCTCGGGGAGGGCGGTGCTGTCCTCGGGAGGGAGGTGCTCTCCTCAGGAGGGAGGTGCTGTCCTCGGGAGGGAGGTGCTGTCCTCAGGAGGGAGGTGCTGTCCTCAGGAGGGAGGTGCTGTCCTCGGGAGGGAGGTGCTGTCCTCAGGAGGGAGGTGCTGTCCTCGGGAGGGCGGTGCTGTCCTCGGGAGGGAGGTGCTCTCCTCAGGAGGGCGGTGCTGTCCTCGGGAGGGAGGTGCTCTCCTCAGGAGGGCGGTGCTGTCCTCGGGAGGGAGGTGCTCTCCTCAGGAGGGAGGTGCTCTCCTCAGGAGGGAGGTGCTCTCCTCAGGAGGGAGGTGCTGTCCTCGGGAGGGAGGTGCTGTCCTCAGGAGGGAGGTGCTGTCCTCGGGAGGGCGGTGCTGTCCTCGGGAGGGAGGTGCTGTCCTCGGGAGGGAGGTGCTGTCCTCAGGAGGGAGGTGCTGTCCTCGGGAGGGAGGTGCTGTCCTCAGGAGGGAGGTGCTGTCCTCGGGAGGGCGGTGCTGTCCTCGGGAGGGAGGTGCTGTCCTCGGGAGGGAGGTGCTGTCCTCGGGAGGGAGGTGCTGTCCTCGGGAGGGAGGTGCTGTCCTCAGGAGGGAGGTGCTGTCCTCGGGAGGGCGGTGCTCTCCTCGGGAGGGCGGTGCTCTCAGAAGAGTGGTGCTCTCAGGAGGGTGGTGCTCTCCTCGTGCAGCTCCCAGACACAGTGGTGAGGCAGTGAGGAGTTCTGTCTCGGAGGCCCAGGCCTTATGTTTTCTGGGTTAGCGCAGTCGCTATTGAAAGCATCATCCTCGGAGTGAAGCAGAAAGCTGTGACTACTTAGAAGAGATTCCCCAGATCGTGTAGGTGACTGTCGCTGTCCCCTCATAGGCAGCTGGGGTCATTGGACCCTCGCTTGATATTGCAGACACTCCTTTCCATACCTCAGGGCCAACCTCAGGGTTCTGCCCCGTTGTCCCAGAAGGCCAAGCATGTTTGAGAGATGGAAGGATAACTGGAGACGGTTGTCATCTGTCCACTGATGGTGTCCTTCTGTGTATACGATTCTCTTATTGGCTGATGAATAAAGCACTGTTTACTTCTCTGGTAAGAGAAGACCACGTGGAAATACCTAGATTAGTAGTTATGGGTTAATAATTAAGACAGAGCCAGCTGGTAAGACACCCCAGCCATCGGTCAACAGCTTTATAATTCACATAGCGTGTAGCTTGTTTTTCCACCAGCCCGCCCACCGCCGGTCTGATGCGCTGGCCCCAAATAACATGTAGAGACTCTGTATTTGATACAAGCTGTTGGCCACTTATTATCATTGTTTATTGGCTAGCTTTCTTAATGATTAATCCATTTTTACTTATCTAAGTATTTTTACATGGCTCATCTTACCGGCTGCGGCAGGCTGGCATCTTGCTTTCTCCATCCTCTATATGCTGACTCCTCTTAACTACTTTTTCTTTCCTCCTCCTTGTCTCCTAGCCTCATCTATCTTGCTTCCTATTGGCCACAGTGCTTTATTTATTAACCAGTATGAGAAACATATTTACAGAATAACATCTCCCATCAATAGCGTCTCTGTGTGTTCATTTGGGACTGAAGCGGCGGGACCTGGCACTACAAGCAACTCCAGCAACAACCCACCCATGCTGGGGTGAGAGCTTCCAGTGTGGTTGATTTGAAGTCATCTGCACCCTTGTAAGTAACCCCACGCCCAGACCCTGTAGGTCAGCATTAAAAGCTCACTGGAGCCTTAAGTAGGACTTGGCTTGTTGCCAAGGCCCCATAATGGGGAGGGGTGTATTTGTTTACCTCTCTCCAGGGAGAGAGTTTGGCCACACTCGCATTTAATGTTGAAGTCCTGTGTGTTGAGTGAACAAGGACCAGTGGATGCTTAGTGTTGGTGTTTTGCCTGACTATCGTGGAAAAATAAGAATAAGGGAAAACAGAAATAACAGGAAGAAATAGCTTACAACAGAGACAGATGAACACCAGCAGGTTCCAGTCCCAAGGATGCCTCCAGATGCTCTCTGTCTCCATCCAGCGAAGAGAGAGAGAGAGAGAGAGAGAGAGAGAGAGAGAGAGAGAGAGAGAGAGAGAGAGAGAGAGAGAGAGAGAGAGAGAGTAGCAAAACCTAACTATTTGATTTTATTTTTTAAAAGAAATTAGGAAAAGCCACAATTAAAATTATGAAGATACAGCTAGAACCCAGTGTGGCCTTTCCAGTTGCATAATTTTAGTTGCTGATTAGCTTTGCTTTTCTGAGCTTATTTTTAACTGGGTTTTTTCTTCCCTTTAATAATAACTAGAAAGGCTACCTGGACCTTTGTAACGTATAAACAGCTGCACTGTTCTTTTAGGTTTAAGTTTTCTTTCTCCTTTCGTGACGGTGAGAGATAGTCCCGTCAGTGTGTGAAGACACCTTACCCCACATGATGGAAGAAAGAGCTCACTGGGCTCCGGCCTTCACTGCTGTGACCTTGGCATGCACTCACACCTTCTTTTACACACATGCACAAGCAAATGTCAATAAAACACTTAAAAAAAACTACAGGAAGGTCGATGTTTCCATAACCTGATAAATTTCAAAAACTGAATGCTAAAGAGAAAAGGAAGTAGCACAATTCAGTATAAATAAAATCAATCTAAATAAAGGTAGTAAATATACAAAATAATTGCATATGTTGTTCCTGGATACATGTAATCTTGCTGGGCAATTACTAGCACTGAATTTAAGGCACTAACCAGTTTTAAAAGTGTGGCCCAGAGGTGATGAGGGGGAGCAGGAGGAGGAGTGTGATGGGTTTCAGTTATTGTCTATAATGGCTTACCTTACTAAAAGCGAGGCATAAGTGCTTATTCCTTCTTTCTTTCTCTCTATATATTTGCAGCATTTCAGAACCTCACTAATGGTCCCTAAATCTATTTTTTGTTGGTAAAAGTTTTACTAACACCCAAGCTTATACAAACAGACAAACACGCATCAGATATGGCATTCTGCTATGTTGGTCCAGATGTTTTGGGTTGCATGTTTGAGTCCCTTGTTGAAGGCATGTGGCCCTCATGGGAAGTAGTATGGAGTGTTTTGCTTTGCAGCAGAAGGATTTTCAGGGTGAAATTTCTTAAACATGAAATGAGATCAGTGGCAAGCTCCTGATTTAAGCTGTTGTTTGAAAATTTGTCTGATCTGTCCTCTCTGGGGGGGAGAAAAAACAGTGATAACCTGGATACAGTGTGATAATACTAATTTGGTTTTTTTTTTTTTTCTTAGTTCGTAGGTCATAATGGCAACAGGACAGAAGTTGATGAGGGCGATTCGAGTGTTTGAATTTGGTGGACCAGAAGTGCTGAAGCTCCAGTCCAATGTGGCGGTTCCCGTCCCAAAAGGCCATCAGGTGGGGAAAGTTAATCAGCGCAGGCCAAGATTGCAAACTGATATCACAATATAAAATATTTTTACAGCCTAAGAAGCCCCACAGCCTTTACAAAATCAAACACTTTAAAGTTCAGCCTCTTTAGAATTCAAAGTCTATGAAACTTCAAAACCTCTTTAAAAGTTCAAAGTGTCCTCACTATGGCTCTTGTAAAAAATCTCAGTAAGTCAAGGCGTTCTTACTCTGAGAGGAGTAGTGACAATCTGAACACAGAAAACCAAGCTGCAGCAGTGTCTTCTGCATCCCCCCAAACCCCCGCAGGGCCCACCTGTCACTAAGTAGTCCAATCCCCAACACCAACATGTCTGGGTTCCTATTGCTGCGATGAAGGCTGTAACAAAGCAGCTTGGGAAGGAGCCGAGTTATTGAACTCAGAGTTCCATACCACAGATCATCATCCAAAGCAGTGAGGGCAGGGACTCAGGCAGGGCGGGAACTGGAGGCAGGAGCTGAGGCCTAGGCCGTGGGGAAGCTGCTCACTGGCTTGCTCTCCATGGCTTGCTCACCCTGCTTTCTTATGGAACCCAGGGCCACCTGCTGGGGTGGCCCCGCCTACAATGATCTGGGCCCTCCACCATCAGCGTTTAAGAAGGTACCCTGTAGGCTGGTCTGCAGTCAGACCTTACAGAAGGGAAGGGAAGCAGTTCTTAACTGAGGAGCAGTAGTGTGCGCCAAGGTGACAAACAAACTGGCCAGGACACTGGGAAATACTGTTCCTCTTAAGAACAGTATCTAAGAAGGACAGGAAGAAGATTTACCTACACGTGGTGTTGGCTGGAACACACCTCTTTCAGCATCCTTTATTGTTTCCTGGAAGTTGAGAGTAGAGTATAAGCCAGCCTACCTCACTTCTTACTGCAGGCTTAGGATGCAGGCTTGTTGGAGGTGGGGCTTAGGATGCAGGCTTGTTGGAGGTGGGGGTTAGGATGCAGGCTTGTTGGGGGTGGGGGCTTAGGATGCAGGCTTGTTGGAGGTTGGGGGCTTAGGATGCAGGCTTGTTGGAGGTGGGGGCTTAGGATGCAGGCTTGTTGGAGGTGGGGCTTAGGATGCAGGCTTGTTGGAGGTGGGGGCTTAGGATGCAGGCTTGTTGGAGGTGGGGCTTAGGATGCAGGCTTGTTGGAGGTGGGCTTAGGATGCAGGCTTGTTGGAGGTGGGGGCTTAGGATGCAGGCTTGTTGGAGGTGGGGCTTAGGATGCAGGCTTGTTGGAGGTGGGGGCTTATTTGGTCTCACTGTATTTCTCTAGCTCCATCATTATCCTTGCAGCATCTTTTAAGGCAATACCTCAGTGCCCTGTGTGAGCTGAATTGTATTGTCATTACAGGTTCTGATCAAAGTGCACGCCTGTGGTGTCAACCCAGTCGAGACGTATATTCGCTCTGGAACCTACAGTCGAAAACCCACCTTACCCTACACTCCAGGCACTGATGTGGCTGGGGTCATAGAATCCGTTGGAGATGGTGTATCTTCTTTCAAGGTATTCTGTTCTTAGTTATTTCTATTTTCACTTAATACCATTGTTTTGGAATTTAATCATAGCTTTCAAAGGTACCCGTTGCACAGTTTCTGCTAGCTAGGGGACTCCTTGTCCGAAAAGAAAGTATTTCTTATCCAGAGGCCCTGCTTGTCTGCACTGTTGGCAATCAATACTGGGTAACTTCTGTGTCATCACAACTCACTGGATGAGTTGTGGTCCATTTAGTCTAATAGAAACTTGTGAGTGAAGAAAACAGATAGGGAGGTGACAGGTGGCCTAACTCTTGTCATGTACAGACATAATTCTTACATTTCTTTTTACAAGGTAGAGGAAAGGTTACCTCTCTTGGAGGATAAATAAACCAAGAGCAAATGCAGTCACTAGGCCATTTTGGAGTAGAGAGCAGGCTGCAACCATGGCTGTCATTACTGTTCTGCCAAGGGACATGCAGGGTGTGGATGGCGTCTTTGTGGCATCTTAGGGCTACCCTCTTGCCTCCTACTTTCTTGACCTGCTCACCACTGGCACCATAGTCACCAAAATTGGGCTTAATAGGAGAAACTTCGCCTGCCCTGTGCAGGAAGTGAGCAGATTCCTGCCGCCCTCTATTTGTCAGCCTGTGGCAGTGTGGCATCTGTCCCCATGGTGTCTCTAAGCTTTCTTGCTGATGCCACTAATGGTCGCTGTAGTCCCGGAATCGCTGGGCCCTGTTAGTCACTACCCATCTTACCTCCCCATGACATTTGGCACTGTGGGTCGGTTAACTTTTTCTTAGACAACAACAACAAAGCCAGGCCCCAGCTTTGCCTTGGCTTCTCCGGTGCCACCCGCACCCCTGTCCCTTTCTCTTGGCATCCTTGTTTCCATCCTTGCTCTTTGGATGCCATCTGTTAAGCTCTCAGCCCCATCAGACCTGCTTTCTGTGTTTGTTCTCTTCTCCGGTCTACAGTCCGTAGCCATAGTCATCCTCTCATCCTGTTTCCTTTCTCAACCGATTACTAGGACTGGGTCTGAAATGGTGCTCCCTGACTGCGTTAATCAAACAATTACATTTCCGTCATTAGTCGAGTTCCTGTGCCACCGTGATTACCAGCCCCGTGCGTGCCTCTGGCTCCCCCTTCCTAGACAGGGAAGGTGTAGGATGTGCCCATCACCACACTCTTCTCCTGGGGAAGTGCGGTGTCCTGCTGCTCACTGCCCGGGAGGCTCTCCCTCAGTCTGGAAGGCTGAGATCATCTGCTCTCAGCCACGTCTGACTGCCTTGGTGACAGCCGTGTTTGAGGCCCTCTCAGTCCACCTGGCACCCCGTCCCCTCCTCTTACTGCGACCCCTGCCGGTGGCTTAGTTTAGGTTGTCTATTGAAGTAATGCGGCCTGGGTTTCTAGGCACCTGCTCCCTTCTCCTGTTCCTGGAGCCCCAGCTCACATCTGTTTCTTGTGTGCTTTGGTGTTGACGCAGACCTCACAGATGTGAGTGGGACCCTGTCAGTTCTGTCCGCCCCTGTCTGTCACTCTTCCCATGCTGCTGCTGTCCTTGGAATTGCACCATCCTGTGCACACTCCACGCTCTCCGGCTGCCAGCCGCTTCCACCACTTGGCACGGCGGCACTGAGACACAAGTGTAGCTTCAAGGGCTTCTGTGCCCAGGTTTTGTTTCCTTCCATGATATTTCCTGCGTCCATCGTGTGCTGCATACAAAACTCCCAGGAAATAGCCCCGCACTCCGTATTGATGATTGTGCAAACCCACCGGGCTGGTGTGGCTTCCATGATGGTGTAGAGCGGGGATGTTATGGGCCCTGAGCTAACTTCTTTCAGTCTATCTAAGCCTGCTCATTGCCATCCATTGTCCACCTTACAATCTGTTCCACTGATCGGGCGAAGGCCTAGAGGTTTAAATAAGAGGAAAGACAGCGGGTCTTTCGTGCAACAGGAATGCCGTTTATTGAGGGGAAGGAGCGGGTTTATAAGTTGACTCACAGCACAGTGGAAAATAATCCCAGGGTCAAAGTGCAAGTGCTCAGGCTTAGTTCCTCCCCAGCAGATGTGTGTTAGCAAGTCAGAAGAGTGCCAATAACAACTCTGGGGGAAGGTGTCCCAGCTGAAGTGTGAGTGTCCCAGGCAACGGCCCAGGCTCGCTCAAGGCGCCTCGGGGTCCACGCAGGGCCCCACACCCCCTCTTCTTTTGACCTAACATCCATCTTTGTGACTCTTGGGAATGCACACACAGACCACAAGCTCCCCCGACCTCAATGTTAAGAATAGCATCAGACTCTGCTGAAACTGCCTGCCGTGATGTCCCACTAACGTGTTTGAAAAGTGCTTGGTTGATGGCTTTCTCTGATCTTTACAGCACGAAGCTGCTAACACATGGGAACATGGGATTTCCCACATGGAATTTCTGTTCCCGGGCTGTGGTCACCCGGGGCTCCAGGAGGGCCGTGGCCACCCGGGGCTCCAGGAGGGCCGTGGTCACCCGGGGCTCCAGGAGGGCCGTGGTCACCGGGGGCTCCAGGAGGGCCGTGGCCACCCGGGGCTCCAGGAGGGCCGTGGTCACCGGGGGCTCCGGGATGAATCCGTGCTCCCTTTGCGGTGAAAGCTCTGTGTCTGCAGGACAGAAGGAGTGCTCGACGTGTCCCAGCATTTCTCCTGGACGAGTCTTTGCCACCAGGCTTCCTTCTCTGCGTTGCCTCATTCCAGTCCTGCTCTTCAGCTCTTGCCATGACGTCCTGACCTGCCTCAAACCCCGCGTCCCTCAGCTTCCCCAGCCTAGAATGGCCTCCTTCTTTTCTCGCCCCATCACACCATGCTTGCTTGCACTGCCGTTGTGTCCCTTTCCTCCCCTCCCGGAGGTGAGCATGCTTCAGATTTGGGACAGTGTGTTGCCACTGGACTCCCTCACGTTTCCCTTCTAGCAAGTTCTTAATGTTGGAATCACACGAAGTCAACCGGGCTGTTTTCAAGCCATGAAACTCCTGTTACGTATCTTCCTAGCTCGTTCTCAGACAACCCTGCCCAGCGCTCACACTTACCCGTGGCCCTGAGCTCCTTTTCACGTCCATCCTGCAGCCCAGTGCTGTTGGCTTTTCACGTTCCTTTAATCAGAGTGCCAGTTTGAGTGTGCTGAGGCCACCATTGCACGATGTTTTATTTCAGTCTTCCTATTTCTTTTGTCTTCTTCTCCCTAAAGACGAAGGCCACTGTCCGGGCAGCCAGCATGTGGGGCATGCTAGACCAGGCTGTGCGTGTGCTTTCCCCTGACCGTGTGGCCGGTGGCGTTAACGGGTGCTCTGCTTCCTGCTGTGAGAGGTGCCTGCTCTGACTCTTCTGCTGATTCAATGTGATGCTTCGTTGGATGAAAACACTGCTCTTATGTGCGCTTCAGTTTCCTCATCTGTAGTGGGAACAATGCAGCCCGTATGTTTCTTATCTCCCTAGGTCAGCGGTGGTTATGTACAAGGGTACAGCGCCTGGCTTAGACGGTACTCAGCAGAGCTACAGAAGCACCCGTCTTCTTTTAAGTCCCCCTTAGAAAGCGTGTAGAGGGTCAGGGTTTGCTGTTGCTTGTTCTTGGGGCGCTGAGTTGGAGACATCGTGTGTTAATGGTTATTCCTCACTGAAGGCTGGCATTGTAAGAGTCTCTTGCATCTTGGCATAACCGGAGTCTCAGATGCGCCTTCGTTGATCTCTTTCAGAAAGGCGACCGGGTCTTCTGCTCTGGCACAGTTTCTGGCGGTTACGCGGAGTTTGCTCTGGCAATGGATCACACTGTCTACACCCTGCCCGAGACCCTGAACTTCAAGCAAGGCGCTGCGCTTGGCATCCCATACTTCACAGCCTGCCGCGCGCTGTTCCACAGGTGAGGTGAGCACGGTGACTTGGCAGGCAGCCCTCGCCATCGCCTTCTCCCTGCCCTGTGGCTGCTTGTCAAAAATGGCCACTGGCCGTTTGCTGTTTAGCATTTCTGGGGCCATGACCATCACAGAGGGGACAGAAGTCTGATCATTTTGAGTTGAAAAGAGGAAATTAATCCCATGATTTGAGATCATTATCCCAGAAATATCGGAAGGCACTGAGGTAAGTATTTATCTGAGTCTTAGTCACTATTCTGTTTCTGTGAAGAGACGCCATGACATGCCCATGACAACTCTTATAAAGCAAAGCACCTAACTGGGGGCTGGCTTGTGGTTTCAGGGCTTAGTCCATTGTCGTCATGGCAGAGATCATGGCAGCAGGCAGGCAGGCAGGCAGGCAGACAGACAGATAGGCAGGCAGACAGGCAGGAGGCAGGCAGACAGATAGGCAGGCAGGCAGGCAGGCAGGAGGCAGGCAGGCAGGAGGCAGGCAGGCAGGCAGGAGGCAGGCAGGCAGGAGGCAGGCAGGCAGGAGGCAGGCAGGCAGGCAGGCAGGCAGGCAGGAGGCAGGCAGGCAGGAGGCAGGCAGGCAGGAGGCAGGCAGGCAGGCAGGCAGGCAGGAGGCAGGCAGGCAGGCAGGCAGGCAGGAGGCAGGCAGGCAGGCAGGAGGCAGGCAGGCAGGCAGGCAAGAGGCAGGCGGGCAGGAGGCAGGCAGGAGGCAGGTGGGCAGGAGGCAGGTGGGCAGGAGGCAGGTAGGCAGGAGGCAGGTGGGCAGGAGGCAGGTAGGCAGGAGGCAGGTGGGCAGGAGGCAGGTAGGCAGGAGGCAGGCGGGCAGGCAGGCGTGATGCTGGAGAGGTAGCGGAGAGCAATTCCCTGATGCGCACTCGGAGAGAGGATGTCTGGGCCTGGCTTGGAGTTTTGAAGCCCCAGAGTCCACCCCCAGTGACACACTTCCCCCAACAGCCCACACCTCCTAATCCTCCAATCTCGACAGTGCCACGCCCCGGTGACTAAGCGTTCAACCATATGGGCCTGTAAGGGCTGTTCTTATTAAAACCACCACATACATTGGGGGTGCATTTCAAGGGAGTCAGGTTTTCTGATTACTGCGAGGTTCTTAGGTGGTGAGATGAAATCAGGAGAAGGTAGTAGGAGCTCTAAGAGCAGCCACATTGGGCCGTGGTGTTGGGCACCTCCGGTATAACATGGAAGGGGATGGATGCAGGTAAGAGAATCAGGGTGCTGGATATTCCTAATGAAGGTGAAAATCCAGAACACAGCTGGGCTGGGGTTGAGTAATTAAAAGCACTAAGAGTTAACAAGTTTAACAGCTTGTATACACAGTTTGAGCCCCAGGGGATGGGGGTGATGACTCCCAGAAGAAACACAGAATCAACAAGGGACATTTGCACGTGTTTGGGTGCTACTCTATATATCTGTATACATATATATTTCTAAAATCAACTGGGCATGTATTGATTGGTAATGGATTTTAAAGACTTGACTCCCGAAATCGAAGAGGCTTATGAGGTCTAACATGTGGTGGAGGAGGTCCCCAGGATGGAGACTTATGGACGGGGATGGCTACAGTATAAGCCTCAAGGTCTGCTAGCACAGTAGCTTAAGAGACGTATTTTTACAAAATACAAAAACACAAAACATCAATGAAACACTGAGACATCTCAGGTGCTTTTCCAGTCACATTGTTATACAGTGTTAGCCGCCCATGGCTGCTTACGGGTGTGGGGAGAAAGTTTCCTTTCTTCCTTTTACTCTATCTATGCCTTGAGATTCGGGAAAACTTATTCTAACAGTTTTCAAGGTGTATTTTATCTCTCAGTGTGTATGGTTAGTAATCACCTTCCCCTACATTTGTACATGTAAGGTATCAGGGTTTTGGATGTCTGTTATGTCAATTTGCCATTTAGGCTCTGTCTCTCTCCCTGTCTTCCCTGTTCATAAGCAAGCATTAGGGAGGCTTCATTGACTGCCAGCGGTAAACTGTGATCAGGGACTCAGGGCTAGCTGGTTCTCATTTTGGAATGGACAGGGGCTCTAAACAGGGCCCTTCTTGCCGTATTCCCAGAGAGCTGGGTTATACGGGGTGTAGTTGTGTGTTTGAATAATGGAGCACTCCCCGTTGCTGACTTTCTGTCCCTAGCATTCAGGGTTTTAAAGTGTAGTAACATGCACAGGTGAGAAGCCTGGACGTTTTATGGGGTGGCGAAGGGGCCTTGGTGACTCAGCACTGCTCTTGGTTCGCTTCAAAGGAGAGTAACGATACCTCTGCTTCGTTCTGCAGTGCCCGCGCACGAGCTGGGGAAATCGTCCTGGTCCACGGGGCCAGTGGAGGCGTAAGTACCTCTGTTTTTACGTCTGTGTTTAAGTGAGCATGGAGTTATGGCTCTCACGTAATAGTTCCTGAAACCTCTTTACCTTCCTGCTTTTTAAAGGTTTTAAATTATTCTCTAAGGATTTCATACGTACACTCAGTGTGATCTCCAGCCCCAGACACACGTGTCCTTCCCAGCTTCATGCCCTCCTCTTCTTCTAAGTAAGCCATTGGGTCAAGTCAGTGGTGCCAGGTGAGAGGTCATCTGCAGGAGCACAGGGCCCAGGGGTGCCAAACCCCTCTGAAGGCATCCTTCCTCCCCAGCACCATCAGCTGCAGTAGCTCCTCAGCTGGACCAAGGCCTTGCGCGCCCCTCCTCCACCCATGCTGGGATGCTGACATTGTCCAGAGTAAAGTCAATTTGCAGAGCCAGTTTTATAGTCATGCTCCCTCCCCTGCCTTTAATGCCACAGAACTTCTTAAGATGTGGTCCCTGAGTGAAGTTCATGACTGAAGCTGTAGAAATCCAGTAAATTCAGCAGGGCCCCTCATAAACATCTATGTGGTGGATTTCCCACCCATGTTGGGAGCAGCCACCAAGACTGGCCTTGTCTTTGCCTTCAGGTTCTTAAATTATGTGGCCTTTTAAGCCGTTCAGAGGTTAACGATAGTTGTTCCCTGTTCCAGTAGATAGCAAAGTAAGGCCCATGACACCTCTTGGGCATGGTCAGCTTCTCGATTCAAGGACTGCCTGGTTTATAGCTGTGTGCCCAGCACTACGACCCAAGCCTGAAAACGCTAACATTTACTGGGGGAAAGGATTCAGAACACAGCACCTAGGTCCCTTCAGGAAATCAGCAAGCAGCACTGTCGTCCTCCTCGGGAATCTCACTGCAGCCTGTCTCCAAGGAGCACGGAGGGAAAGCTAGAGCTGTGCTTCTGGAATTCAGACTCCAGCAAAGAGAGACTTTGGGAACGTTGGAGACGAGATTTCACATTGTTAACACCCAGGCCCTGGGGCAGGATGGCTCACCTTCAGTTCTGGGTGTTCTGGGGAGGACATGGAAAGGGTTAACTCTTGGGCACGGCATGCCCCACGGAATGGTGGTAGTGCCCTGACAGAATGTCTCTGCCTCTAAAAGCGCCAGGTAACTCAAAGTATCTTTAGAGATGAACTCCCTTATTTCCTGGATGACTCAAAGCAATCAATCCTGAGGGGTTTCACAAATCAGACCATTTATCAAGAAGCCCAAGGTGTCTCCACAGCCTGAGAAAACTCAGCAGCTGGACTCTGTTTACCACCACCAAAGGCTGGTTTCCGATGAGGTTTAAATGCAACCTAATAACCAAAGGGTTGAAAAGCACCTGCGTCTGTTTAAATTGCTGCAGCTTTCTGAGAGCTTGGCGCTCTGTAGAGAAGGGAGATTTTGGTTCAGTGGAGAGAGAGGAGTTCAAAGGAAATCTCTTTATCCCCTTCACCCTCCCACGCCCTGTTGCTTCAGAGGGATTGGTTTGCCTTTTTAAAAGGTAAAATCCAAACCGTTGGTTTTCAGAGCTGGCTGAGCCTGCTCAATCCTGGCTGGCCAGAACGGGCTGTCTGCCTGGTGTATGAAGTTAGCGCCTGTGACCCCCCCCCACCCGCCACCCGCCACCCCGCCCTATCTGAGGGAGACGGCGCTGTACTCTCCATTCTCACGAAATCCACATTCCTGCAGGGTTATGCTGTGGGTTTAAAATGATGAGGATTCACGAACACGGCCACTGTCCCAGTATGTTGGTGGGGAGTGCCTCATTTTAGTTCGCAAAATAAGTTGGAGAAAAATAGCTGACAGATAATGGTGTACAATCTCTTGGGAAAATATTATTGTGCATCTAGTTGCTGGCAAGAAAACAGCAGCCAGAGCCATTCAGAAGACTACTGAGTGGCCTCTCAAAGGACAGTGTTATGTGATATGTTTGCGTTACATCTGTGCCTTACCGCGTGTGATTTTATTAAGCGTCATAGTGTTTATAGAATGTAAGTCACGGGAGTAGATTGAGATGACCCATAGGGCGGTGTTTCGCCTAATGGGCTGGCTGTCTCCTACATTAGATGGAGCCCTGCATGCCTGCTTTTGTTAGTTGTGGAAACCCTGCCCTAGCCTGACTTGCATAGTCTCATCCACCCCTTACAGTCTTATTTTGGCCCAGGCTGCTAGAATTACTCCCGCTCAGGAGACTTTCTCTCAGTTTTCCTTGTAATTATCTTTCCTGTCCCGCCAACCCCATTGGCCTTCCAGACCTAGCTTCCTTCGCTTTATAACGGACTGATTTGTGTGTCTGTGCATGCTCTTGGTGATCCGAGGGCAACTTGCCTGAGTTGGTTCCCCACTTCTACCGGCCCACGGGAAGCAGGCTAGCCTACCTACTTCCTGATCCCACGCCAGCATGTGTCGTTATGGGATCTGTGAAGTGTATCGTGTTAGAATGTATGGCTTTAACAAGATGGCGTGATGCTCACAAAGGAGGCTTGGTTTTGAAAACTGCTATGGAATTGCTGCCTTGAGTTTCATTAAAAAACAATTCAATACATTTTGACCTGGGAGAAGGAAGAATTTTCAACAGTTTCTGACGTGTGCCTAAATATGCCTGCCACTTTTGTGTTACATGTTTATGTGAAGTGCCATTCTTACCCTTGACAATTACAAAGTCAGAATAATGGGTTAAACTCCAAGAGGTCGGACTGATTTGTATGTCTGTTTCGTTTGTCCACATGCCAAAGGCTGTATAAAAACTTCTCAGGCAAAGAGGAGTCGTGAGTGGAAAATGCCTGTCACTAGCTGTCACCTCTACCTCAGGCTGAAAGGGCTACCCTCTCCCAGTGTGGCCAGGGAAGAAATCTCCTCACTAAACCTCAGACTGCGGACTGCTGACTTCCTTTTATTCCTCTTAGATCCTGGGATTAAAGGCGTGTGGTCCCAAGTGCTGAGATCACCTTTATGTGAGCTGTTTCTCTTTAGAGCTGGATCAATTTCATGTAGCTCAGTGTGGCCTTGAACTAACAGACGTAGAGCCATCTGCCTGTCTCCAGTCCTGGCTAGCTAGTTTGGCTCTGGGATTAAAGGTGTGTATCACCACCACCTAGCTCTGTCTTGTGTGGCTAGCTTTGCTTCCTGTGCCTTCAGGCAGGCTTTAATAAATCCTATATAACATCACCACAGTCCTGGTCTGCGTGTGAAATGCTGGCTTTAACAGAAAATAGCAGCCAAACATGGCAGCTCATGCTGAGAATCCTAACACATAGAAGGCGGAGGCAGAGGCTCACTATGAGTTCAGGACAGCCTGGGCTAAGTGATGAGTTTCTCAAAAGAAGAAGAAATGGGGTGTTGGAGAGATGGCTCAGTAGTTTAAGGGCACTGACTGCTCTTCCAGAGGACCCAGGTTCAATTCCCAGCACCTGCATGGCAGCTCACAGCTGTCTGCAACTCCACTACCTGACACCCTCACACACACATCCGCGCAGGTAAAACACCAATGCACATAAAGTAAAATAAATACATGATTTAAAGAAAGAAAAAAAGAAATGACTGAGCAGTTATCTTTTTTTCAAGCAGTGAGTGCTTTTCCAAATTTGACTTTGAATAAAACGGGATATAAAATCTTATGATAAATCACAGTTGGGAAGGGTTGGTTTCCTTTGAAAAATAAGAGTAAATGGATGCAGTCAGGAAGCCCACGCCCTGATCGGGGTCGGCGGTTCTCAGTGGTGGGATTGTATACCCTGTGTCTAGCGGTTCCAGCTGTCACCACCCTTGAGTGCTCGTCTCGGTGATTGCCATGGCTCTCAGTAC
The DNA here is from genome assembly GCA_030556225.1 of Cricetiscus sungorus. Lineage (NCBI taxonomy): Eukaryota > Metazoa > Chordata > Mammalia > Rodentia > Cricetidae > Cricetiscus > Cricetiscus sungorus. Next base: position 4,667,357 of record JANBXA010000737.1, on the reverse strand, counting down.
TGTCCAGACCCCTTTTGCCCTGGACCTTGGGCTCTGACTTTTGTCTCCTCTGGGTCCTGTGATCTCTCCCAGAGCTAAGTCATCCTCTTCCTGCCTTTTGACCTTGTTCCCACTGGACCCACGTGGCCGGACCCGCCTTGATCTCTCCCTCCCCCTCCCCCCATCCCTCTCCTCCCTCCCCTTTACCCCTCCTCTCTCCTCCCTCCCTCTCCCCTCTTCCCTCTCCTCCCTCCCCTTTACCCCTCCTCTCTCCTCCCTCCCTCTCCCCTCTTCCCTCTCCTCCCTCCCCTTTACCCCTCCTCTCTCCTCCCTCCCTCTCCCCTCTTCCCTCTCCTCCCTCCCCTTTACCCCTCCTCTCTCCTCCCTCCCTCTCCCCCATCCCTCTCCTCCCTCCCCTTTACCCCTCCTCTCTCCCTCCCTCCCTCTCCCCCTTCCCTCTCCTCCCTCCCCTCTACCCCTCCTCTCTCCTCCCTCCCTCTCCCCCCATCCCTCTCCTCCCTCCCCTCTCCCCTCTCCTCTCTCCTCCCTCCCTCTCCCCTCTCTCCCTCTCCTCCCTCCCCTCTCCCCCTCCCTCTCTCCTCCCTTCCCTCTCCCTCTACCCTCTCTTCCCTCCCTCTCCCCTCTCCCCTCTCCTCCCTCCCTCTCCCCCTCCCCTTTCTTCCAGTCACCTTTCCTGATGGCCTAGACAGCCCCTCTCCACACCCCTCCCAGGCTGCTTTGTTACTCTCCCTGGTACTTCCTGTTAACTTGGCTGACTTGTTTGTTCCTTCACTCTCTTCCTTTGTTTTAGAATGTACTTTCTTTTACATTCAGTCCATGGGCAGGACAGGACAGGCTGTCAATAAATGTGAGCCCATGAGCTCACATTTATGTCTCTGACTTAAACAGTAGAGGCCTAGGCTTGTTATAAAGAACGCAGTATTTAATTGATTAGATATCGCCAGGAAGCAGCGTTGAGGCCATTTTTAAAGCCTGCACCTCCTGCACGAAGCAGGTATTAGCAGATGCTCTGATGCAGTGGTTAGTGGTCCCCTTGTGCAGTCCAATTCGGCATCGTGCGAGACCGCTGTGCGAGACCGGGCAAGGTTGCTGTAGTTAGATCTTTCTGTTCCTCCTCAGCGTCAGCGTCATGCAGGTACAGATGCTGGAGACCTCCCCCAGCACTGCAGGTAAGCTGAGCGCAGTGTGTCACCAGCATGGTGTGGATATGAGCCAAAGCCGGTTTTCCCCTCTCCCTGGGGACAGGTTATTCACTAGGACAGTGGTTCTCAGCCTTCCTGATGCTGGGGCTTTAACACAGTCCTCACTTTGCGGTGACCCCCGACATAAAGTTATTTTCTTGCTACTTCATAGCTGTAATCTTGCTACTGTTGTGGGTCGTAGGTGGAAATCGATGCGCAGGACACCTGCTCTGTGAAGGCTTGCTCGAGGTTGGGAAACACCGCCCTGGAGATCTGCAGTTCCCGCAGGCACGGAGGCTTCCCGGCGATGCAGAGATGTGTAATGCCAGGCTTACACTTTGTTTTCCAGGTTGGATTAGCTACATGCCAGATTGCCAGCGCTCACGGCTTAAAGGTTTTGGGCACAGCTGGTTCCGAGGAAGGAAAAAAGCTTGTTCTGCAAAACGGGGCTCATGAAGTGTTTGATCACAAAGAAGTCAATTATATTGATAAAATCAAGGTAGAGTTTACAAAAGCCGAACATTGCTTCTTGGAGATTTACTCATCTCAAAAACAAGTTATTTTAACTCCTACGTGTCTAATGCATGAATAAGATTTTGCCTAATGAATGGGATGCTTGCATTTTCGTGCCTCTATGATCCCTGATCCCTATGTGTGTTTCCATTGATTTAAAAGGCACAGGCGTCTGGTTTTCAGCCTTTGCTCTCATGTTTGCCTTGTGCATGTGTACTAAACAGAACAGTTTTCTAGAGTCTGATGGCTCAAGAACTCAAAAGATCAGATTGTGTAAGTAAAGTTTGCAGCTGCAAGATGCTCTTAGGACAGCTGCTGGGGTGTGAAATTCCCATTGCAGTCCAGGTTCCCAGAATTGCAAATCAGATAGATGTATCTGTCCTGCAAAGATGCTGCTTGCTAACGGGGTCCTTGGGGAGAATTATCACTGTGCCCCCACCATGGCGAGGAGAGTTCAGGTAATGGTGGCATACGGCATACTTCACACAGGATCTTATCTGTCTGCCTGCTTTGCCTGGCAAGCACTCTGCCACTGACTTCTACCCCCAACCCTGACCTCAACCCTCAAGTCCCTATCTGTACACTGTTAATAACTCACTCGAGTCTTCCCAGGGCCCAGGTGTGTACTTTCCCCTCATCTCCCTTCTTGTATGCAGCAGACCCCTCTTCATCTTCCATGCCATGTCCTCTGAGGAAACTCCCTTGACCAGTGTAGGCGATTAAACGTTAAGCCTTTCCTTCTGTCACTCATGCTTTGTCTGCTAAAACAGTATTCAACCCTTTGGTAAAAGCTGTGCTTGTGGTGTTTCCCACCCTAATTCCGAGTTTAAACTGCACTGCATCTTTGCACTCTCTCCAATGCCTTGGTAGAAGTATTCACTTTGTTAAAATAAAACAAATGTAATATAAAATAACTATAATATTGCTGACTCTTTGGGAACAATTTTTAAATATGGAGACTTAATTCCTTACAGTGCATACAGAAAGAAGTAGTGTAGCAAGCTCCACCCACAGATACAGATCTACAGCCCCTACCCCAGCCCACACACAGGTACCTACTCATACATACACATACACACATACACACGAACACACACACACACGTTCACACACAAACACATACACACACACAGACACACGAACACACACACACGTTCACACACACACACACACACTCAGGCATGCACACACCCACACACATACACACACAAACAGACACACGAACACATGTGTACACACACACACAAACCCAAACACACTCAGGCATGCACACACACACACACACACACACACACACCACAAGCACCAATGGAACACTCCTCAGGTTTGGGAAGTTTTGATTTGTTGTTTACTCTCTGTAAACATTTTTAATATTGGGAATTTTTTAACTATGGAAAAGTATTTATATTCAGGTTGACTAGCACACACACGCAGAGAGACTACATACAGATTTATGTATTATGGCCATTTATCTGGTGCCTCTTACTCTCCACACCGAAGTCTGGCTGTTTGCTTGGTACAGCACCATTGCCTTGTAATTCAGTCGTTTTAAGGCATGCACTGTCAGTCTTAAAAACGTAGCATGTGCACGCCATCTGAAACACACCCCGTGTTTTCTCCCTCCCTCTCTCCCTCTCTCCCTCCCTCCCTCCCTCCTTCCTCCCTCCCTCCCTCCTTCCTCCCTCCTTCCTTCCTCCCTCCCTCCCTCCCTCCCTCCCTCCTCCCTCCCTCCTCCTCCCTCCCTCCCTCCTCCCTCCCTCCCTCCCCTCCCTCCCTCCCTCCCCTTCTCTCCCTCCCTCCCTCCCTCTCTCCCTCCCTCCCTCCCTCCCTCCTCCCTTCCCTCCCTCCCTCCCTCTCTCCCTCCCTCCCTCCCCCTCCCTCCCTCCCTCCCTCCCTCCCCTCCCTCCCTCCTCTCCCTCCTCCCTCCCCCTCCCTCCCTCCCTCCCTCCCTCCCTCCCTCTTTCCCTCCCTCCCTCCCTCCCTCCCCCTCCCTCCCTCCTTCCTCCCGTTGTGCAGGAGTCTGTCCGTGACAAGGGGGTCGATGTGGTTGTTGAGATGCTGGCGAACGTAAACCTGAACAATGACTTGAAGCTTCTGTCCCGTGGGGGACGGGTGGTCGTAAGTACCGTTCTCCACCGCTTTGGCCTCCCCTGCCGTCTTACCGACTCCAGAGGGATCTCACCCTGTACCTGCTGCTCTCATTGCAGGTTGTTGGCTGTAGAGGGTCTGTTGAAGTCAACCCTCGGGAGACCATGGCAAAGGAGACGAGTATAATTGGAGTTTCTCTCTTTTCGTCCACCAAGGTGGGAACGGGGTGGGGCTGCGCTGCTGAGGGGAGCACGGGGAGTCCGTCTGCTTAGCAGATTTGCAGTCAAGTAGATGTTGAGCCTGGGCACCCGGCTAGAGAGGTAGCCTGCAGTCAGTCACTGAAGGTCCGTGAGAGCAGCGGCATAACCCAGCCTGTGTTTGGGAGAAGGCACACTAACCGTAGCTATTGCAAGACAGTATTTCGTGTGCTGACACTGCTCCAGGCAGTCTGCCTGACAGAATTAAAGGTAGTTCTGGGCAAACTTGAATTCTGCACATCTGCAAGAGGACCTTTCTGGTATGGCTCTCAGATATTGACGTTCCTAATACAGTCACATGATCCACTGCCAGGAAATAAATAACACCAAAACCGTGCGTTTCAGAACTTTTTACGTCTTCCCCCCAGGAGGAATTTCAAGAGTTCGCGGGCATCCTCCAAGCAGGAATGGAGAAAGGCTGGGTGAAACCGGTGGTCGGCTCTGAGTACCCGTTGGAGAAGGTAGTCCAGGCCCACGAAGACATCATCCACAGCAGTGGGAAGACCGGGAAAATGATTCTTCTCTTATGATGACCACCTCTTTCCGGGACGCCCCGTGTCGTTGTGACATCTTCTTCCCCTTCTTCCCCAAGTCTCTTGTACCGTCTTTAATCAGCATTCACATCGTTGAATTTCATGAATGAAAAGCGTGATTTTAGGGCGTAGGCGCGAGGGAGTGACGCAGCGGAGAGCAGTGTGTTGTCTTACGTGGTGTTGGCGTACATCTCAAGACTGTTTCTGCTCCTCTCTCCCTCTGTCTGCTTTGTTTGGTTCAGTTTCCCCTTTGTTTTGTTTCCGAGCAGGATCTTGCTCTGTAGTCCATGCTGGCCCTGAACTCATGGTGACCTGTCTGTCCCAGCCCTCTAAGTGCTGGGATAGAAGTCATGGACGGCCACACGGCCTCATTTCAGAGCGTCTTACTTCGTTAACTTTAAGCCTTAAATAAAATGTACTAATTCAGAGTAAGACTATTGATCTCCATGGGCTTCCAAGCCTACCTAGCTTCATTTAAGGCTCACCAGTCCTCTGATCAGCCTTGGCTGTTGTGGACTCTGAAGATTGTCTGGGCTGAAAAAGCATCCTTTGAAAACTACTATCATCATCTCAGCCTACAGGCGCCTAGAAGGGCAAAGTGAGCAACCCGCAGGAGCTGCCAGCCAGTTTTCCTAACGTTTCTGAAAATGCTGGCTTGCTCAATGCATGCTGCTCACCGCCGTGATTTGGGAGGCCAGCGGCATTGTCCTGGGTCTGTGGTGTTCAGTACAGACCCCCATTAGGTGATTCACGGTTGTAAGTTCACAAATGTAACACATTAAGGAAGGTCTGTTGTGGCTCACAGGGTCGTGACGAGCGAAGTCTGTCGAGCGGCGAGGCCGGTGTCTGTCTGTCTCATTGTGCAGCAGATGCCCCGGCCTTGTGGCTGCTTCGGAGGCCTGACCCACGGCGCAGTTCTTTTAGACTAAATGAAAGGACGGCTGTTAAGGTATCTCACACCGGTTTCTGCCCGAGGAGGTAGGTTTGGTCACTCAGTTTTGTGTTTTGTTCTTCTCCACGTGAGCACATCACCCTGATTCTTGTTACAGTACATGGGTAATTGCTACTTTCCGTAGAACAGCGGTTTGCAGTCTGAACGTGGACCCATGAGAAGCAGCGGGCAGAAGTCACTGTTCATGCAGCTGGGGATGTGGCTTGATGTATTTGCGGTGACCAGAGTGTTTCAGCCATCGGCGTGGCCTAAGCTTAGCCGCTGTTATCTTACTGCTGAACTGTCCTATAAAGTAACATTTAACAAAGCCCGGAGAGGCAATGTGTTGGATCCTTAGGGTAGTGGTTTTTTGTTGTTATTGTTGTTTATTTTTTTTGTGCTTCCTAAAATGGGCAGTCCTTTTTTTTATGCAGAGAGATAAAGGAGTGATGTTTGCGTGGACAGTGAGCGTGATCTGTTTGCACATTTTCCTTGTGAACAGGAGCTAACACACACGGACCGCATGCTGCTTCACAGCCCTAGCTATGGGCCAGGCACTGAGGGCAGAGCTAGCCATGCCTGCGCTAACTGCCACGCTTTCGCTAACTGCCAGGTGTGAGCTGTTGCAGCACCAGGCATAGTTCCGTGCAGATCTCTCTGTAATCCTGGCTTTAGCTCTGTCCCAACTTGTGGAGCACTGCAATCACTAACGAGGGCCCAGAGCCCAGATCTCCAGGGGCAGATAATGAAAGGCAGATAATGATCATCTCACTGCTGGATCTTCTGCACGACTGCCCTTGGGTTCTTTTGAGTTCTATGCCCAAGACTCACGTTGGAGAACAAGGTGAGAAGCAGCTCTGGTCCCCAAAGCTGTGACAGCATACTCATGGGCACATGGCCAGGAGCTTGGAGCCGAGTGGATTCTTTTTTACCCCCCTGACTACTGATGCTAAACTTCAAGCTCTTGAACTTACCTCCCAAGGTCTTCGGCTTTACTATTCCTCTGGCTTCCATAGGCATCAAACCGCCCGCTGCCCAGCTCCCGTCTGCATGGGCTCCTCTCGTTTTCCTGACTGTCCATCACCCTCCCTGGCTCTGCTTATCTGCTGGTTGGCCTATAGTCATTGAGGCTCAGTCTGTTCATCAGTAGCTCAGCAGCTGCCAAGTGTGGGAAGACACTCCGCTGGATCCGGAGGTGACAAGATACATAAAACATGACCATGTCCGAGGAAGCGTCCATTGCCGAGTAGGGATAAGGCCCCGTGAAATATTCCTCACCACGGAGGGGGGCATCTGTCAGGGATCCCCAGAGAACCGTCACCATCAAGGCACATGCTGAGAGGGTTTGAAGGAATTTCCTCAAAGCAGTTGCAGGGGCACAGGTCAGAATGTGGGTTGGGCTTTTTCCTTTGGAGTTCTGAAGCAGAATTCTCTATGGAATTTCAGTTTTCATTATTAAATCCTTCAACTCATTGGAAATGGCCTCCCTGTGCTATTGAAGAAGAAATTTCCTTAGACTACACACACACACACACACACACACACACACACACACATATATAGTTTTGTAAGCAGATAAGACATGACTATACCAGCACAAGTGACACCAGGATATGGGGCAGCCACTTAATGTCACTTGGAAGCTCTACCTGCACACTTAACTCTTGTGATGCTTTTTGTCAGCTTTTTATACCTGCTCTGACCATAGAACCACGGCTGGGGACAAACTTAGACACTTCCGTCTGTAACATCCTTAGGTAAACGTAAAAGCAGGAAATTACGCGTGTTCCCGGGTTGCCCACGATTCTCAGGATAAAGAGCCGGTAATTTCCAAGAACAATAAAACCTGTCAGGTCAGTCCACAACTCAAGGCAGGAAACCACCCCAGCACAACCCTTAGCCATTGTTAACAGTGCCAATTTTGAGTCTGACGCTTTTTAAAAGTGCCATTTAAAATTGCCAAAGCAGTTTTATCCCTTTAAAGAGCCCTCATTTTGGAAACTTCCTCCACGCAAGGCCTAAGGAGTATTATGTCATAGAAACCTGGATTCAGTGTTGTCTGCCATGGGAGCCTGTCAGACCGTGATGGCTCATGGGTGTCCCTTTAGAGTAAGCATGGACTGATTCCCAAACCAACGCGTGATACTAACATTCATCGAGCATGGCTGAGTACGTAATGGGAAGAATTCCCCTTCAGCTGAGAATTCAATCTAAGACTCAGATGTAGCAAGATACGGGTCTCGACACACCTGTTGCACTGGCCATACCCATGCGGCACGGGGACAGGTGCAGGGGTGACCTGGGGGAGCTAGGTCACACTCTCCCTTGCTTCCTGGTTGGAGACAGAGAGCATCTGGAGGCATCTTTGGGATGGGAACCTGCTGGTGTTTATCTGTTTCTGGTGTAAGTGATTTCTCCCCGAATAAACATCCATCAGTCCATCTGTTTTCCTAGATTCTCATGATACAGAGATACCAGGGGTTTGTAATTCTCTGAGTGAGAAACAGGACATTAGTCGATGCATAAGGAGTCATCCCTCACAATACATAGTCAAGAGCTTACAAGGGTTGGGGAATGTTGTCATAATCTTGCCTACAGGACCATTCTAGGGTAATCTTCTGTCCCTGCCCTAAAAGAGATTTTCTCTGGAGCTAAGTAACTTTTTCAGAGGTAGAAATTTCGGGTTTTTAATTAGGACAGTTTATCTAGACCATGGTATGTAAGTGGGTTTTTTGTTGTTTGTTTTTTTGGGTGTTTTGTTTGTTTGTCTTATAAAGCAACCAGAAGTAACAGTTCCTGGTTTACTGTTCTACATAAAAAACTACTTACAGGGCAGGAGAGATGGCTCTGTGGTTAAGAGCACTGGCTGTTCTTCCAAAGGTCCTGAATTCAAGTTCCAGCATCCACATGGTGGCTCACAACCATCTGTAATGAGATCTGGTGTCCTCTTCTGGCCCAAATAAATAAATACATCTTAAAAAGCAGAACAAAGCCACCTACAAAGACGTTATGCTAGGTGCTGAAGTGACAGACACCACCGTCCACTGGGAATTTCTGTTGTTTGAGTCACTGAGCTAAAGTAGGTAGGAAGAAGTTCAAACTGGGCATTGCTTCTAGGACACAAGAGCTACGGTCCTGGAAAGCCACACACTTGTCACCTGAGGCAGAGGCACACTGAGTCCTTCTCTCCGCAGTGTCCCCAAAGGCCCAGGCGCCAACTGCTGCTTGGCCCTCTGGTCTGTGTTCCTGAGAGGAGGCAGAGCCTTCAGCAGGCGGAGCTGGGAGGGTCTACGCCACAGGGCGGCGAGCAAGGGGACTGTGGGACTCCAGTCGTTAACTTTCGTGTCTGTGGTAAGGGTGATGGGGCTTCGTGCACCACATGCTTCTGCTGTGATGAACATCGCGGGCCACTGCCCCACGGCCGCGAAGTCAACAACTCATGGGCTGAAACAACCCTTTTCTAGTTTAGTGGACTGTCTGGAGTGTTAACAGGAGAGATTGGCAGTGGCTACCCAGAAAGTATTTTGAACACAGAAGTTGATCGGAGGATCCCTGTGCTGCAGAACAGGCTGGGAGGAGACCACACTTCAGCAATGCAGATTACCTGACATTCGAGGCCAAACGACCCCAAAACCGAGACATCACGCCATGGTACAGTAAGCACAGGATTGACACAAGGAGTTAAGAGGCTACTTTCCTACAAGTACAGATGTGAGATGACTGGAGCTCCCTATGGCAGGAAGAAGGGACCATGCGCATATGTAACCCTGACACAGCTAAACTTAGGGTTCAGAAAGACAAAAGACCTAGCTGTAAATGCCACATCTATTGCTGACATCTATTGGAACTGGAGCCTATGATTTAATAATTAGAGCCTCAATTTGGCCATATGCAACTTGGGTAGGAGTTAAAGATTTCAGAATGGGAGAATTACCCTGCAGTCCTGTGTGGCCTGCCTTACACAGACATGTTTACATGATACTTAGTTTTTAGTAGCCAAGAAGAAAGGATACATTGAATAAAAAGGAGAGGAGTGAAACAGAACCCAAACGCCAGTTCCAGCAGGAGTTAGAAATGAATATAACCACAGAAAACTTTATCTCACAGGGACACTTGGTAACTCCCCCCTCAAAGAAGCGTTGGGTGGGGGGGAGGGGTTGAGAGTAATTCTAACACAAGGGGCAGCTTTCGAATTATAGTAGTCTATACAAAAGCCGCACTCAAAGTATAGATCTCCTTTGGCCAATGTAATTCCCTCCACAGGAAGTCCTGCTACAAGAGTCAAGCATCTCTACAAGAATATGTGTGAAAGTGATTTTCATCTCAACCACACTAACAGTAAAATATTGGGAACAATCAGGTTTCCATCGGTTGAGTGATCAGCGTGCTGTTACAACCACACGTGACAGGCATTGCCCAACCAAAGAAAATAACCCCAGGAAAATGAAAAAAAAAAAAAAAGCAATTAAAGGAAAATGTTCTGAACTAAACAACAGAGTAGTTTATCACCCCGACTACCCATGTCTGTGAAAAACACTGCTGGTGATAAAAGAGATACTGTAAGGTTTCTGAAATCCACATAATTAGATTTGGAAAGTGTATTAGTTCTTTTCTCATTGCTAGGACAAAACGCCTGACAAAGGTGACTAATGGAATGAAGAAGGGCTTTAAGTTCGTAGTGTGAGATGCCCAGTCCTTCTCGTCTGGGAAAGGGTGGTGCGGTCGGTGGGCCGTGCTGGACACCTTTCCTTTACAGCCAGGAAGCAGAAGGATGTGATGCTGCTGCTTATTTCCCCTTTAACTCAGTCTAGGCTCCTTGCTTTCGTGTATGGTAGATCTGTGGAAATTCCTTCACTGATGGCCCAGAAGTGTGTGTCTCCTTGGATTTTACACCCAGTCACGTGAGCAATAAAGTATAACCACCATACAAAGGAACACAGAGAAGAGTCATTACTTATGCAAGAAGATCGTGATGGCTTCAAAAGGCAACTGATAAGAGTATAAAAAAATTCATAGTCCCACAATGATGGTTCAGAGAAAATAGAAAATGTCGTAATTGCAACATTACTGTGATTACTGGTTTAAAATACAATGAAAGTGTAAGTAGCCAAATTTATGGGGAACACACAGGGGTCTTTAGAAAGAGAACTGCAAGATTCTCATTCCCTTGTAACACCCAGAGATAACCAAAAAGTGGTCCTTAGTGAGATTGCTGGGAGGAGGCTCCGTTTGAACTCTCAGCCTCCACAGAAATTTATAACAAAATCGCAGTATACATTCTTAGAAGCTTCATAAAACATCTCAAGTAGTTTTTAGAGGGGGAGACAGACAAAAATCAGAAAAACAAAAGACAACTAACTGAACTTTTAAAGGCGAGGGACTTTTTAAAGTTGGGCTGTTTTTTATTGTGATATTAATACTAACGTGAGATCTTGGGGATAGACAAGAAAGGAAAGGTTGTGGTTTAGCAGTGAGGTGTTTGTGTGTCAAGTTGACAGGGGACTGATTAGTTTTGTGACATAAACTCGAGTCATTTTGGAAGAGGGAACTTCAAATGAGAAACACCTTTGTAAGGCCTGTGAGCAGGTTTGCGGGCGCATTTCCTTGATTAATTATGGTTGATGCTGAAGGCTCCAGCCCACTGGGCTATATGAAGAAAGCAGCACGAGCAATGGGCAACTTTCCAATAGACCGTATTCCTCCATGGCCTCTCCCGATAGACCCTATTCCTCCATGGCCCCTTAGACCGTATTCCTCCATGGCCTCTCCCGATAGACCGTATTCCTCCATGGCCTCTTCGGTCCCCGACTCCAAGTTCCTGCCTGACTTCCTATCGCGACTTTCCTTCATGGAGGACTGTAAGCCGTGAGATGAAATAAACCCGTTCCTCCACGCTGTTTTTAGTAATAGTCTTTACACCAGCAGTGGGAGGCGAATTAAGACAGTAGGGCATAACCAATCTGTTGTTCTTAATTCTTGTCCTCGTCAACATTTCATTTTATCTTAAAGGCCCTCCCTCTCTCCCTCCTTTTCTCCCTCCTTTCTCTCCCTCCCTCCTTCCCTTCTTCCCTCCCTCCCCCCTGTTTCCCTCCTTCCCTCCCTCCCTCCTTCCCTCCCTCCCCCCTGTTTCCCTTCCCCTCCTTCCCTCCCTCCCCCTCCCTCCCTGCCTCTTTCTCTCCCTCCCTCCCCCTCCCTCCCTCCTCCCTCCCTCCTTCTTTCCCTCTATCCCTCCCTCCCTCATTCTTTCCTTGTTCATTGTGCCAGTGGGGGTGAAGAACATATGACAATGTTCAGGAGCCCGCTCTCTCCTTCCACCATGTCGCCTCTGGGGCTTGAAGTTAGATCACCAGTCTTAGCAACAAGCACCCTCACACGCTGAGCTATCTTGCTAGCCCCGCTTCACTCAAAAAGAAAAAAAGAGAGATTATTCTAGTGATGGAAACGATCTGATTAAAAGGGAATCCCACTTCTGGGAGCGAGCTGTTGGTCATCCACTGTGGTTTGCCTAAACACCGCGGTGAACTCAGACGTCTGCATCGTCTGTTCGTCTGTGGGAGCTTTCCTTGATCACAGCTTGACGTGTGAAGCACCACGGTAAGATCCGCTCCTCCTCAGAGTGCTTTTGGTAGCGTGATGGCTGCGTTTCAGCCATGCAGACTCCACATCGTATCTGGTGAAATATTATCTTGCTCACAATGTGGTACCAAACTTGGTCGTACTGTGTTTCCTTGTCGTTAGGACTTTTATGTGTCCTGTGGTTCTTTGCAGTGAGAGCTCTGGTTTATTAGGTGATTTCACTTAGCCTTGTTTACAGGCCCATCACCCTGCTTAAAGTGCTCCTCAGATTATGTTCCCATTTTATGTCTATGCAGCCACGTTTCCTCATAAACAACAACCCTTAGGCTGCTGGGATTCCTTATGTCTTTATTGCCAGCCTGTCAGTTCACCAAACGAAGAACGCTCTTCCCTTGCATCTTGCTCCATCCAGTGGTGGGGGATCTGAGTGATTTCTGTCCTTACAATGAAGAAAGCAGCTCTGTGTATTTACAAACCGACTGGCACCCTTTGTGCTGGTGGGGCTTGTGTAGCTGTGACTCACGTGTGTCTCTGAATCCATTGTAGCAGCCTCTGTGTCTCTGTGTGAGTTTGTGTTTATTGAGTCCTGGGTTCTCATCCCCTGTAACAATGTAACATCACACTTGCCCTCCCACCCTGCCTTCTAGAGACTGGCTCTCTTTTCCTGAGCTCACTCTCCCCAGCTTCTCTGCCATCTCTTTCTCTCCACTCCATGAACCGCAGTGTGCTTCCTCCTGTGTGTATTACCTCACCTCACCTCCTCCCGCCAGCTCCTGTGCTCACACTCATTTCCTCCTCTCCAGCTGCTGTGTTCACACTCACTTCCTTTCCTCCAGCTGCTGTGCTCGCCCACTTCCTCTCCTCCAGCTCCTGTGCTCACACTCACTTCCTCCCCTCCAGCTCCCGAGTTCACTTCCTCCCCTCCAGCTCCTGTGCTCACACTCACTTCCTCCCCTCCAGCTCCCGAGTTCACACTTCCTCCCCTCCAGCTCCAGAGTTCACACTTCCTCCCCTCCAGCTCCCTGCTCACACTCACTTCCTCCCCTCCAGCTCCCTGCTCACACTCAATTCCTCCCCTCCAGCTCCCGTGCTCACGCTCACTTCCTCCAGCATTGTGTTGATCGGGAGGAGAGGGCTTTTTCCTCTCTCACTTGTGTTATTTACAAGCACATGGCTCACACTGGCTGCACACTTGCCCTGTACTGCTGGGTTGTGCTGTTCCTAGCCCTTGGTGCTGCTGTGTTAGGACCCATTGTGATGCTTATGAACCAGAATGCCAGGCAGGAGCGTGCTTTATGAGAAAAACATCAGGTGAACTGTGGCACTTTCCTACTTGTAACATTTTCTTTCTTGACTCTGTCGGAGGAAACACAAACCGTAACAACAGGCTTGGGAAGAAAGTCTGCTACATTAAAGTGCAGCCATACAATACACAATAAAGGAAACTCTGGTCCGTAGAGCTGGTAGCTGTGGATGTGGGCAGACAGGCTTACACATGAACTGCGCCCTGTCGCGTGGTGTAAGGCAGAAGGGATTGGCTTAATGTGGGCACCTAACCGCAGTTCTGGGCACCTCGCTTCAGGAGAACCCCAATGCCAACAGCTCAAAGATAAAAATGGACTTGGATAAACAATCCATTGCAACAGATTCTTTTCCCTTTACTGTTTTGTTTGGATGAGACAGAATCTACTTCTCATAACTTGACTCAACTTTCACCTCTAAAACTTTTAAGGTTCTAATTCCAACCTAAATGCTAAACACTGGAAGCACATAAGACAGGTCAGCCGTAATTTTAAAATGTCAATTCTGCTTAGTAGGAAAAAGCAATTGATGTGCTTCAGCGATGACTTGCGCTTATTCTCGCTTGCTGCATTAGAGCCCGCAATCCCATTTAATTGGCATGTAATTTAATTGCCACATAAGTTATTTAATTATGCACTATAAATGGGAAGTGTTGTTTGCAGGCATCATATCTCTTTGTTGAAATTTGGAACGCCAGCTCTTTCTCTGGTCTCCTGTTTATCGCTGATCCGCTAATCTAGGTCAGCTGGTTTCTGTTATGAGACATACTGATTTTTGTTGTTTCTAGCAGACCTGTGTGTATACATTTGTATTTTCCATTTTAGCAGCAAATTGTGCAAGTCCAAAATTAATCTTCTTCAGTAACAAGAATAAAATCAGGAAGGCCTGTGTTATTTCTTTGTTGAATTATAATATTTACTGTTTCAGGTCAGCAGACTACATACATTCCATTCTTTCCAAATTTTAGTCTGTTACAAAGGAAGATTTATCCTAAGTGTTACTTCCATGGGAAGGCTTTCCATGGCTCACTGATGGTCATATTTTTTAAAGTATTAAAATAGTAGGGTCTGAAGAGAGTGGTCTAGAGTATCACCTTCCTAAGTGGGGTGACACTGGGCCCCATCAGGGAAAGACTCATATGGGATAATAAGTACTCATCCGATTGTTAGGGGAAACACTGGTTAAGTCTTGTGAGTCTGCACAACCTTGGCAATACAATAATTTCTTAAAAACCTTTAGTTTTCTCCTATAAGCATTGCATAAATAAAGGTTGGACGAGCAGATGGATACCAATGATCTACAGTCATTGCCTGACTACACTACTCTGGTTTAGTTAGGGATTTGTCTGGAAAATTTTGTTTTGTATAAGAAAGAGAATAGTACTTGCCACAAATCAAGCTGTTTGGTGAATTGGGGCAACCTCTGGCATCCTAACCTACTCAAACTTCCCATAAGCTCTCAAACAAACATCACCTATATGACAAACATCTGTTAAACACCTGCCCTGAGCCAGGCTCTGATCTGTGACAGGTGACAGATGTCAGAGCCATGTGACAGTGTCTGGTTTCACAGCATTTGCATTTCAGGCAGAAAGACTTCACAAACACTTGAGCAGGTAAGGCTGAGGTGCTGAGAAAGACGTGACAGTAGGGAGAGGGAGAGGTGGAGGGGGTAGAAAGGGTGGAGAGGTGGGAGCCAGCACATTCAGGAAAGCCCAATTTTATTTTACACCAGAATGAGCTAATATACTGATGACAGAATTAAGCCTGCAGCAAAGACTGGTTCTTCTAAGGTGAACAACATTTGAATAGGAGACTTACAGGGTTAGGTCCTGCAATAGATAGGTGTGTGGACCACTTTCCAGGTGGAGGGCGAACAAAATGCGGGGAGGAAGGAGTGTGCTTGGTGTGTTTCAGGGCAGCAAAGACCTGGTATGACCGGAGAAGGAAGGCGTGGGGGTCACAGGTGACACCAGCAAGGTCTCAGGGAGCTGTGCACACAGATGAGAGCATCTAGACTCCAGCCTGAGGACGATGACAAGTGTGCCCATAAGATCAGGGTATGGAATTGGGAGCACTGCCGGGACCCATAAAGATGCCTCCACTCCACCGTGACTAAAGGCCAGAGAGTACAGAACTGTCCTAAGTCAGTCATGAGACCTGAAGGTGAAAAGCATGGCCCCAGTAAGACGTTTGGTCTTGGCCTTGGGTGTCGTATGTAACAACAGCAGACTTGGGCTGAAGTGTGGTTACTCTTGACCCTCGAGGCCAGATACCTGGAAATTAAATATAAAGTGTGGTTAGTGAATCCTTGGAGAACTGAGGAAGAAAGTCTGTTTGTTCATATTTATGATACCATGTTCCCCTTTTTGGTTAAGGTATTTGAAGATGGTGGAAAAATAAACTAGGGGTGTTCAGTATTGACTGAATTGCCCTCCTGACATCTATCCCGTATCTCCGTCTTTCCCTTCAATGTCTTTAGCTAGCCTTCCCTAATCCACACCCCCCCTCTCAGGTACAGGCTCCACCGTGCCATCTCCTGCAGGGGGCGGTCATACAGAGAAGGCACTCAAGCAGAGGATGGACGGTACAGGAGGCCTCAGGGCTGATTGTTAAAGACCACGTCCTTAAAATAGGCAGTCAGGGCATTTGCCACTCCCGCTCTTTATTTAGAAGGTAGAGAGATAGGGCACCTGTTGAGCTGGAATCCACAGTTAATAAGTCATTAGCTACATGTTTTCATTGAGCCATCTCTGCATCTCTGGGATGAAGCCTACTTGGTCATGGTAGATATCTTTTTGATGTGTTCTTGGATTAAGTTTGCAAGCATTTCATTAAGAGATTTTGCATCAGTATTCATGAGGGATATTTATCTGTAATTCTCTTTCTTTTGTCGCGTCTTTGTGTAGTTTGGATATCAAGGTAACTGTGGCATCATAAAATGAATTTGGCAACGTTCCTTCTGTTTGTATTTTGAGGAGTGTTGGTATTAGCTCCTTTTTGAAATTCTGATAGAATTCTGTGCTGCAACTGGCCCTGGGTGGCTTTCAGGGGGTGGGAGTTGGGACACTTTTAATTCCTGTTTCTATTTCCTTAGGGGTTGTAGATCTATTTAAATTGTGTATCTGATCTAACTTTGGTAAGTGGTATCTATTGAAAAGATTGCCCATTTCATTTAGACTTTTCTATTTTGTGGAGCGCAGGTCTTTAAGGGGTTTGGATTTCCTTTGTGTCTGTTGTTTTGTCCCCTTTCCATTTCTGATTTTCTTCATTTGGATATTCTTTTTCTGACTTTTAGTTAGTTTGATAAGGATTTGTCTATCTTGTTGATTTTCTCAAGGAACCTACACTTTTTTTTAAAGATTCATTGTAATGTTCTCCTTGTTTTTTATTTTATTGATCTCAGTGCTGAGTTTGATTATTTCCTGTCCTCTACTCTTCTTGGGTGTGTTTGCTTCTTTTTGTCATGGAGCTTTGCGGGTATGTTGTTAAGTTTCTAGTACGAGAGCTCTCTAATTTCTTCATGAAGGCACTTGGTGCTATGAATTTTCCTCTTAGCACAGCTTTCCTTCTGTATCACAACTTTAGGCATGTTGTGCATTCATTTTCATGGAATTCTGGGAAGTCTCTCATTTCTTTCTTATTTTGCCTTTGACTCAGTGGCCAGTCAGTCAAGTTTTCGTGAGGATGTAGGCCTTTTCTTGTTGTTGAAATTTATTTTTAATCTTTGGTGGTCTGATAAGATGCAGGGGATTATTTCAATTTTCTTTGATCTCTTGAAACTTGCTTTGTGACTGAATGTGAGGTCAGTTTTGGAGAACTTTCCATGAGTTGCTGAGAAGAAGGTGTATCCTTTTGTGTTTGGGTGAAATGTCTGTTAGGTCCATTTGGATCATACTGTCTCCGTTTAGTTTCTGTCTGGTTAGCTGTCCACTGGAGAGAATGGGTTGTTGAAGTTCCCCACTATTAATGTGTGGGCTTCAGTGTGATTTAAGCTTTAGTAATATTTCTTTTACAAATGTGGCTACCTTTGTATTTGGGGCATAGATGTTATGAAATGTTACCTTGGTGAATTTTTCCTTTGATGAGTATGAAGTGTCCTTCCCTACCTGTGTTGTTTTGAAAGAAAATGACCCCCATAGGGAGTGCCTCTGTTAAGAGGTCTGGCTTTGTTGGAGTGGGTGTGGTCTTGATGGAGGAAGCGTGTCGTTGTGAGGCCGGCTTTGAGGTCTCATATGCTCAAGCCATGCTCATGAGATAGACCACTTCCTCTTGCCTGCTACGTCTCCAGCACCATGTCTGCCTGTGCACTACCACGCCATATTGTCATTATAATGGACTGAATATCTAAAAGTGTAAACCACCCCAATTAAATGTTTGTCATTTATGAGTTGCCATGGTCATCGTGTCTCTTCACAGCAGTATAAACCCAAAGACACTGTCTCTTTTGATTAATTTTGATTGGAAGTCTATTTTGTTAGATATTAGAATCACTATACCAGCTTGCTTTTTGCGTCCATCTGCTTGGAAAATCTTCTGCCAACCCTTCACTCTGAGGTAATGTCTGTCTTTGAAGTTGAGGTGTGTTTCTTGTATGCAGCAGTACGATGGATCCTGTTTTTTTTGCACCCATTCTGTTAGACTGTGTCTTTTTATTTGGAAATTGAATCCATTGATATTGAGTGACATTATTGACTAGTTATTGTTAATTCTTGTTATTTTGTTTTTGGTGGCGGTTACGGTAGTGTGTGAGTACACGTGCAATCGTGTGTGTGTGTGTGTGTGTGTGTGTGTGTGTGTGTGTGTGTGTGTGTAAATTTTCCTTCTTTTGATTTTATTTGTGTGAGATTATTTATTTCCTGTGCTTTCATGGGTGAAATTAGCCTCCTTAGGTTGGAGTTTTTCTTCTAGAACTTTTTGTAGGGACCGATTTATGGATAGATAATGTTTAAATTTGACTTTTGTCATGAAGTATATTGTTTTCTTGATCTATGTTGATTGACAATTTTGCTGGATTAGTAGTCTTGGGTGTCATCTCTGGTCTCTTAGAGTCTGCAAGACATCTGTCCAGTCCCTTCTGAATTTTAGAGTCATCATTGAGAATTTGGACGTAATTCTGATAGGTCTGCCTTTATGTTACTTGGCCTTTTCCCCTTGAAGCTTTTAATATTCTTTCTGTGTTCTGTATGCTTAGTGTTTTGATTTTTATGTGGCATGAGGACTCTTTTTCTGGTCCAATCTACTTGGTGTTCTGTAAGCTTCTTGAACATTTGTAGGCATCTTCCTTTTTAGGTTAGCAAAGTTTTCTTCTATGGTTCTGTTGAAGATATTTTCTGGGCATTTGAACTTGGTATCTTCTTCTTCTTCTTCTTCTTCTTCTTCTTCTTCTTCTTCTTCTTCTTCTTCTTCCTCCTCCTCCTCCTCCTCCTCCTCCTCCTCCTCCTCCTCCTCCTCCTCCTCCTCCTCCTCCCCTCCTCCTCCTCCTCCTCCTCCTCCTCCTCCTCCTCCTCTTCTTCTTCTTCTTCTTCTTCTATTTCTATTATTCTTTGGTTGGATCTTTTTGTAGAGTCCCAGATTTCCTAGACGCTTTGTGTCTGGAACATTTTAGATTTAAATTTTTCTTTGGCTGTTGTATCAGTTTCTTGTATGGTGTCTTCTACCCCTGAGATGCTCGTTCATCCTTTGTACTCTGCTGGTGATACTTGAGTCTGTAGTTCCTGTTCACATACCTATATTTTCTGTCTCTAGGATTGTGTTTTCATTATTGCTTCTATTTTCATTTTCAGGTCTTAAATAGTTTTACCCATTTCCTTCACTTGCTTGTTTTCTCCTTAATTTCTTGAATGGATTTATTTTCATTTCCTTTTTAAAGGCTGTCTTAGTTATAGTTTCTAGCTGGTACCAGGGACTGGGGTGTTGCTATGATAAGCCTGACCATGCTTTTGTTGGAAGGAATATGGGCTAGGGACTGTGGACTATAAAAGCAATTCTAGTTGTCATCACAGCACCTTCACCCAGTGGCTGATGGAAGCAGATGCAGAGATTCACAGCTAAACTCTGGGCCAAGCTGGGAGTCAAAAAGAGGAGGAGGGGTTGTATGAGCAAGGGAAATAAATCAGCATCATGATGGGGAAATACACAGAGACAGCTGACCTGAGCTCCTGTAAGCTAATGGACTCCGGACAGACAGCTGGGGAGCCTGCACAGGACTGAACTAGGCACTCTCTATATGGCTGTTAGGTGTGTGGCTTGGTCTGTTCTTTTTGGGTTCCCTGGCAGTGGGACCAGGATCTATCCCTTGTACATGATCTGGCTTTTTGGAACCCATTCCCTATGGTGGGATGCCTTGCTCAGCCTTGATGCAGCAAGAAGGGGCTCAATTCTGTCTCTACTAGATGTACCAGGCTTTGTTGGCTCCCCAGGGGAGGCCTTACCCTTTCTGAGGAGTGGATGGGGGATGGGTGGGAAGTGGGAGGAGGGGAGAAAGAGGAAACTGTTGTTGGTAAGTAAAAGAAGAGCTCGTACAAGGAGGAGCCCAGACTGACAGCTGGGAATCCAGCATGGGACCGACTCAGACCCCCTGAATGTGGATCTCAGTTAGAAGGACTGAGCAGTCTAAGGGACCTCAGACAGTGGAACCAGGATGTATCCCTGGTGCACAAAAGGACTTTGCAGAAACATTTCCCATGGAGGGATACTCCCTTAACCTGGAGACAGGAGAGAGGTCCTGGTCCCCACTTCAAATGACTTGACAGATTAACATGGCCCTACCTGGATAGCATAGCTCTACATGTGGAATGGGGGTGGAGAGATGGAGGGTAGGATAGTCAGGGTGCATGTGAGGGGGTAGAGAGGGTAAAAGGGAGGGAGGGAGGGATGGAGAGGAAAATGGGATTGACGTGTAAAAAACAAAGACATTGTAACTTATTTTTTCCTCTATTAATATATGGGTTAGAGATCATCCTTGTGATATTTTGGTAAAGAAAGTGACTGACTGCCCTTTGTCCTTGTTTGAAGAGTCTGCCTGGGGCTAAAGTGAAGAGGTTTGACTAATTTCATTGGCAGAGGAAATCTCCAAACCGCCTAATACTGGACTCTGTGTTGTTAGTGATAGCTCCATGAAGATTTGATCCTGTGTTCAAGGAGCTAAACAGATTAAGAAACGGAATAAAGGGAGTGGAGGCATCAAGGCAGGATCCCACCCAGCTAAGCGTCCAGCTTTTGAAAAGGAATTAAAGGGCAGCTTAGGTGCAAATGCGGTGGCCCAGGCCTATAATCCCAGCACTCAGAGGGCAGAGGCTGGTGATGGCTGAGTTTGAGGCCAGCCAAGCGTAGGCAGTGAAGGACAGATGTGTAATTGGACAAGGGAAGGCTCCATGTTCAAGCTCCAGCAGACAGCAGCGCTTGGCAGCTTCGGCCATGCGGTTCTGGCGTTACAGTTGAGGGTAGAAGGACTGTATGGGATCTGCCTCCTGACTAAGGAGAGTCACTGAGTGTCGGGGCGCCTAGAGAGGCCGTTGTATGGAGTCGTGAGGTTGAAGCCTGGATTGCCTTGGGGACCCAGACATACTGGGAATGCCAACCCGTGGGATACCCGCGGAAGGGAAGAGTTAACAGGGAGCGCAAGAGACCCAACAGAAAGAAGTGTGCTGCAGCCAACAACCCCGAGGGGAGCTGGAGATGCCGGGCATCGAGACGCGGAGTCTAGAGTTGGCCCAGCTGGTTCCTGTCTTACTTTGGTCCAGTCTTTCCCTATGTATGTTTTGGAACGGCGATGTACATCCTGTGCTACCGTTATATAACGGAAGCATGTGATCTGGCTTTTTAGATGTATTATTACTGTTTTGACAGGTGATTACAATCTCGAGGTTGCACGGGTGTCAGAAGAAACTCTGTTTTAAGTAAGTTCGAGACTGTCATTGACTATGGGGACCTTGGAAGTTGGACTCAGTGCGATTTGCATCATGGAATGGCTACAAGCCTTTGGGGGCAGGGAATGGGGTGTGATGGTCTGAAAGCAAATGTCCACCGCAGGGACTGTCGCTACTGGGAGGCGTGGCCTTATTGGAGCAGGTGTGGCCTTTTGGGGGAAGTGTGTCACTGTGGAGGCGGGCTTTGAGGTCTTATACATGCTCAAGCCACACCCAGTGGGACAGACCACTTCCTGCTGCCTGCAGGATGTAGAACGCTCAGTTACCTCTCCAGCACCACGTCTGCCTGTTCTGTTATGTCCCGCCATGAGGAGAGTGTACTGAACTTCTGAACCACAAGCCAGCCCCAATTAAATGCTTTCCTTGATAGGAGTCGCCATGGTCATAGTGTCTCTTCACAGGCAAAGCAACCTAAGTCAAAGGCTTCTACCATCTTCCTAAGAGTGGATTTAAAGCCATTTCTTGAGCTCCTGCTGTGTTGGAATGTCTAGGGGTTGCTGTGGTAGAGTAGTTGGGCTCAGGGGGTGTCACTTTGCCCTGGGTTTGTGGATCGTGTTCTTACACTGACCTATAGTCATCTGGGTTTGGGGTGATTATCAGTCTAGGAGTCAATTTCTGAGTTTACCATTGTTGGATGGATGCTTTTTGGATATTTCCCCCCTTGCTTTTTATTTCCTTTCTGGTCTTCTGGCCTGATTGGCCCATTGTTTGTGACCAGTGGGTCTTCTGGTGTCCACTGGGGTTTTGGTTTTGGTGGTTTTGCTTTGCCTCTGGAATTTTGGGGTTCTGGGAACTGGTGTGGCCTCTAGAATTCTGGACACCAGTGTGCTTTCTGGGGTCCTACGTCGCCTCTGGTAGAGTGGGTGTCTTCTGCTGGTGTTGTGGATTGGGATGTCAATTCTGGCTTTTATATAGAGCAAAGCCTATATAAATGCTGTGTAGGGGACCATTGAATGATCTCAGGGATAGCACTGTGGGACTCTGCTTCACTCACAGGGCTGCCATTCATCTTGTTCATGGATTTAAACAAGACATTCCATTTCTCTAAATTTTTGTGGCGTGCATTCGTATGGTTTGTGTGGAGTGCATTTCTATACCGCCATTACTGACATTTGCATAGCCTTGTGAATCTTAAACCATTTTGCAACGAGAGATGCTTATATCAAAATACTGAAATAAATTAAGGTAGCTTCAGTTTTTTTTTGTTTGTTTTAAGTGTGCATGTGCGTGCGTGTGTGTGTGTGTGTGTGTGTGTGTGTGTGTGTGTGTGTGTGTGTGTGTCTGGAGCTAGAATTGTAGGTGGTTTCTGAGCTGCTCCACCTGAATTATGGAAACTAAACTGTAAGAGCAGCATGCACTCTTAACCACTGAACAATCTCTATCCCTGTAGCTTTACTTTCTAACAACAAGAAATGAAGGAGTGCATCTTTCTCTTCAGTCCAGTTGGGTGCACTGACACGGTGGGTGTCGAAGTCTGTGCAGAGGTCAGTCATGAGCAGTATCCCCCTTGCCGGCTTGATATGATAACTCTACACTTTGCCACCTGGAGATACACGTGTTTACACAACCTTCATAAAAGCACACCATTTCCTAGACCAGGATGTACAGCCTGAGGAGTAACAGTGGAGTCAAGGATGATTCGAGTAATGAATTTAATCTTGCATTGTCTTCTCTTTTCAATTTTTGAAATTCACTTAAATTCATAAAATCCAGAACGGAAACACACATCTCCCAATGGCATAAATTCTTAAATTGATAAAATACATGGCAGAAGCACTCGCCTCCCAATGACATAAAATAACTTCTAGAAATACAAGAGGCATTAGGCAGACCATTCAAAAGTAGACTTGAAAGTAAACAGAATTTTAACATTTTGAGCAAAAGTTTCTGTGAACAAAAGTTTCTGTGTTGTTCAGCTTGCTGTTTAGTGACTGTCACTGTGTGTTCTCAGACGACTGTTTGACCGTCACGTTATGCTTGCATTTTTATCATTTGGTGTCTTTCTTATGTGGAAGCACCGTTGTGTGTGTGTATGTATGTATGTATGTATGTATGTATGTATGTATGTGTTCTAGTAAGCATGAATGCATGTATGCGGTTGCATGTGGAGGTCAGAGGTCACGGCTGAGTGTCCTCCTCACCCATTCTCCACCTTAACTTTTGAGCCTGGAGTTCATTGATTTGTGTAGCTTTGCTAGCAGCGAGGCCAGGGGTCCTGTCTCTGACTCCCCAGTGCTGGGATTACAAGCACATACTGTCACCCCTGGCTTTTTGTCTAGGTGTTGAAGATCAAATTCAGGTCCTCATTCTTGTGCAATGGCACTTTACCAACTCCCCAGCTCCTTTCGGATATGTTGGGAAAATACATGTATGTGTACACACAGGTCACATGCTTTGTGTTGTTTGTTGTATGACCAGATCTGTTTATACAACCCAGGTTGGTCTTAACATTGCAATTCTGCTGGGTTTGCATGATTAACCCACTCATGTGTGCCCAGTCTCTCATTTACCAGTTTTGTTTGTTTTTGTTTTTTGTTTTGAAAGAACACTCTCTGATTATTCTTGTAGATCACATAACATGTGGAGTGAATCAACCTTAATAATGCATATGTGTGCACTTCGTGTTCCCAGAGAGGCATGTGCGCCTACATGGATTTACAATCTTGCTTGTTCATTTGCCAACAGTGCGACTTCTTTGTCTTCTCTTTTGAAATTCCTACAAGCTGTATATTCACGTATGTGATTAAGGAGTGATGCTCTGTTGCTAGGCAGCGTTATGGAGAGGAAGAAAAGCATAAGGCTCTGCTTGGGAGCTGAAGGATTGTACTTTCGTTATTTAAAAAGGCTGACTTTGGTGATCCAGTCCTGCTGTTCAGCTGTCGTAGGTCAAGTGTTTAATAAGGAAGGCATTTTGAGCTGTCTATTTCTAGACTGTATTACGTTTTGTGGGTGGAGATTCTTCTTAAAGGGAGATGTGATATAAACATGCACATAGGTGTGTATATGGGGTATAAATACATATTGGACTATATACACTTTGATTGATGGGAGTGTGTACTCCTGGAAGACACAGTAGTCATGCTATTTTAATATATTTATCTTTGACAGCTCATATGTACAAATAGTTGTTGATAAAGGAATACAATGCTTTTGCCTTGATACCCAGTAGACAAATGCAGCTCTTTTTTTTAAAAAATTATATTTAATATTACAATTTGTCATCATAGTAAGCCAAACTTCCTAAGCATTATTGGAACTCTGCAGTTCTTGTTTTCCTTTTCTGAGAGCTCAGAACTATTGGTTCTAGTCAGTGTCCCTGGGCTCTCTCACTGAATGCTGTTTGTTTTGGTTGAGATCAGTGTTTTTTGGAGGTCTCCAAGTTCAGTTTCCTACGCACACTTGAATTTGCAGAGCAGTTATGATCTTATACAATGTAGGATGCCTTAACTTGTCCCTATGACCAAAGGTAAAGAAGAAAAAATGAATTATATTAAAAAGCTGGACTTGTTTTCTTTAAAGCAATGTTCCTCTTTTTTTCTCTGCAGCCATATAAACCTAGAATGTCTTCCAAATTTCTGTCGTCTGTCTGAGTCCACATTTAAACCATTCTCAAGTCGTCTATCGGGCAGGTCTCAGCCACATCCCTCTGTAGGGTCCCTCCAGCTGCCCGTAACTTTCCTGGCCCTCCGGGCCTCCGTCTGCCCTTCACAATGTGGTCAGGGTGATGTTTCTAACGTGAAAGCTGAATGGAACCGTGCTATGCTTTCTTGTGGAAGATACAGGTCCAAGTTGCCCCCTGGTCTGAAGTTGCTTCTGGTCAGTGAATGCACCGTGCGCCTCTGTCGTAGGCACACACTGTCCCCAACACTCTGCACCGTTTCTCACTTCGTTCCCAGGAGACTTCCTCAACCTTCAAGACTCACCAGCTCCATGGCCATCTTTGAGATGAAGTCAGCCCTGTGGATGCTTAGTTACAGATTTCCAGGTTGTCCGGTCTTCCCTGGCTGGAGTCCAAGCGATTCTTGGGTGTAAGGATGAAGCATTTCACTATCACGTGTGTAGGTGCTAATCACAGGGCACGAATCACACCAGATATCCACGAAAGACACTTTTTAGAGGAATAAAAGTCACCCGGAGAGACATGCTCTGCAGTAGCTTTCGCGGCTGGCGATCTTTCTGGCTCACCAGCAGGTGGCGCCCTAGCCCCACGTTTAACTCTCCAGCTTCGTGGTTTTGTTGTAAGGCACTAATTGGGCTATTAAGGGAGGATATGATAATTTACGTACTGTTTACAGAATAAAGCTGATTTAACCTTCAGTTTTTCTATAAGTGTTTTCTTTTTCAAACGCAGTGTACCAACCGAAATTGCTTAAAGTAAAATGGAAGACTTTGACTTAAAAAAAAAAAAAATGATTGGAGTGAAATAAAAATTTAAGACGGGGCCTCAAGTTAGGGAAAATGCGAAACACGAAATCAACACTTCAGGATGGTAACAGCACGATAACAGCTGCAGCCACACACAGAAGCAAAATGCAGACTGCGCTTGGTACCTGAGCCAGAACACTGAAAGCAAAAACAAGTGCCCCGATGCAGTGTGTTCTCTTTGTAAGCTGGACTCCTGGGAGTCTGCACCGTGCACCTGTGAACATGACCCCGTGAAACTTTCACAGACTGAGAACCGGGGAAGGCAGGAAAGAAAGCGCCCTTTGAAGGTGTGGCGCTGTGTGGGGAAGATGATCCTTGCAGAGAGGGAGTGACTGGGGCTCACTGCTGGGTACTCTGAGCTCAGGGTAGCGAGGGAAGCGCAATCTTGATAGCAAAAGGTCCATGCATGCCTCCCAACATGTGCATCCGGTGTGACGTGGGCTGCGTGGAACTATCTATTGTCTATTTTTGAGCACTGGCCCTTCAGCAAAGGGTATCATGAGACAAAGGTTTGCATGTCAACTTGACAGGAGCCAAGGTCATCAGAGGAAGGAGCCTCAGCTGAGGAACCGCCTCCATGAGCTGCAGCTGTGAGGCATCTTCTCAATTAGGGATCAATGGGGAGGGCCGAGCCCATGGTGGGCGGGGCCATCCCTGGGCCTGGTCCTGGGTTCTGTAAGAAAGCAGACTGAGCACGACAGTAAGCAGCCCCCTCCATGGCCTGTGCATCAGCTCCTGCCTCCAGGTTCCTGCCCTGTTTGAGTTCCTGTGCTGACTTCCTTCAGTGATGAAAGCAATGCTGTAGTGTGAGCCAAATTAACCCTTTCCTTCCCATTTGGTCATAGTGTATCATGGCAGCAACAGAAACCATGACTAAGACAATCTATAAGCTAGCTTTATTGTTAAAATGTTGCATTAGCATAAGGTAACATTATATGTAACATCACAAATAAAAACAGATTCCTCAAAGAACAGTAGTATTTATTTGGTAGTGACACTGCAAAGGTAATCCACATGTCACACTGACCTGTGAAACATTCAGAAAGTTGAGGCTGAATAAGCTTTTTTTTTTTTTTTATTGTTTGTTTCTTGTTTTGTTTTCTAGTTCTTTCCCTCACCATCCCTCCCTCCTACCCACCCCTCTCCATCTCTGTCTCTCTCTCCAGGGTCTAATGTCGCCCAGGCTAGCTTCAAACTCACAATGTAGCTGGAATCACCTTGAACTTCTCATCCCCCAGCCTCTGCCTCTGCCTCTCAAGTGCTGTGTTCTTGTTTCTCCACAAGGTCTGAGTCCTTCCTGCAGGGCTGGCGATTAAACTCGGGTCTTTATGCACTCTAGGATGATCACACCAACCGAGGAATCTCCAGTATGAAGGGAAGTCTAAAAGACAGAACTGAGCAGGATCCATCAGATGTTATGAAAGATGTCCCTGTGTCCCTGTAGACCTACTTTTTGTATAAGTCTGTGGTGGCTACATGTGGGCTGTGTGTGATCTTCACAGAGTCAGGCTAGCGTGTACAAGAGCCCTTCCTTCATGGGCTCCAGGAGTTATTCATTTCATGTTGTTAGAGTTGGAGTTGGCAGCAGCACCTCTGTTTTGATTCTGACAACTTTCACATTACTTTTGTACAGCGAGTGAGGGAACCTGTTGCTCACCAGCCACGTTACATGGGCACAGCTAGACACTCCGCATAAAAACCCAGAGCCCAGCACAACACCTAAGGCCCAGGGAACATCATAGATCAGGAGGAAGGAAGGTTTGTGTTGCATGTATATTTTCCGCCAGCCCGCCCGCCGCCGGTCTGGTGCGCCGGCCCCAAATAACACGCTGAGACTCTGTATTTGATACAATCCTGTTGGCCAGTTACCATTATTGTTTATGGGCTAGCTCTGTCTTAATTATTAACCCATTTCTACTTATCTAAGTATTTTCACGTGGTCATCTTATCAGGGAGCCGCCGGCGGCATCTTCTTTCTCCATGCTCTACATCCTGAGTCCTCCTAACTACTTCCTCTTCCTCCTTGTCTCTAGCCCCGCCTATCTTGCTTTCTCATTGGCCACAGTGCTTTATTAATTAACTAGTATGAGAAACATATTTACAGAATAACATCTCCCATCATCTCCTCTTTTCTGTCTAAAATAAAAAGAAGGGTTTTAACCTTGACATAGCAAAATATATCATACAACAGTTATCACCTAAGAATCACAGTTAACAATATTTAGTCCATTAACATTTTGTAAGACTTAAAGAAAATATCATCTATCCTATCTTTGTGAGTCTAAAGTCCTATATGTAACTTATCTTTAATCCTAACTAAGGAAAACTATAACCAAAACTATCTGTCTTCAACTCCTTCAAAGACCACAGAAGGATAATATATAAACTCTAGAAATGACAGAGACAACTCACTGCCTGGTCAGTCACCCGAAGTTCTTCTGTAATGTTCCATCTTCAGCCCATAGGCCATAGTGTGTCTCCAGACTCCTAAGCAAAGCAGGAAACTTTAAACTGTCCACCTGTACTGGCAGTTTGTCTGTCATTTTTCTTTGTGTCCTATAGACTGTCTGGCTGCCTTTTCCATGAAGCAGGAATCCTGTAGCAATGTCCATCTTGCATCAGTAGTCACTTTTCTGTGGGTCCTGCACGTCCAGTTTATTCAGCATATAGTCAGTCTAGACAAGAGAAGTACCTTGCTCAAATGGCTAGTCTTGCCATATTAGAAGCAAACTCCATAACACGTTTCTTCGATATCCATCTTCCTTTCTGATGCAGGTGGTGTTACCAGGAGCAGTTGTGCCTCGTTGTCAAGAAAAACCCTAAACCATTTTAAATGCCATATTCTGCAGGTCTTTGAAAGGTTTGAAGAATGCCTATCCATCTCAAATACATCTCTGTATATCTAGAAATCCTAACTAACTTAACTCCAAGTTTTGACTATCACAGGTAACTCTCTAATCTGTACGAAATTATACATTACATTTTTCAATGAGCCATATAAACACAATACCTAAACAAGAGGAGAAATATACATATCACAAAATTGACCTTAAATTGTATCAATAAATGAAAATCCATTCTAAAACAAAGTATTCATATCTATACCATAATTCCCTTTTTACCTTTAAAAAGATTGTGGTTATAGGTTTATAAGAGCTGGAGAATCAGGGACTTTTCTGTAAGATTGTGTCTCTTTGTCACACCAAAAGCTACACAACATCTTGCCACCTCAACTGCCCAAACATAAGCTGAACAAGGACTAGACTAGTAGATGCCAAAGTGGGTGGGGACAAGCCTACCAGGCCTCAACCCTATAAAGAACTATAGGCAACTGAGTAAGGCTGGGAGTGAGAGAGGCAACCGTCCCCAGGGAAGAGCACACTATCTAGCTGTCCAGTGCCAAAAGATCAGCCCTGAAAACATACATACAAGTAGCATTATACAGACTGAGCAGGTTATATCTGGAACACATACGTGTGTGTGTGTGTATTCATATGTATATTCACACACACACACACACACATATGAATGCAATACCAATTAATGAAAAAGAGGCCATGGGGTTGAAGAAGAGCATGAAGAAATATACGAGAGAGTTTGGAGGGAGGAAAGGGATGGAAGAAATAATATAATTAAAATACAATCTCAAAAATAAACAAAAAATAAAGCCCATTTGTCCACTGACTCATTTTTGTTACAAGCATAACAAAAGCATAACTGAGTGTGGTTAATCAATATACTCTGAAGAAGCAACTGTAATAACAGATTTATTGCATAAAACCATGGGAACACACTTTAGGTCTGTGATTACTTTGTAAAACTGCATTCAATGCACAGTAGTGTTTCTCTAGAAAACTGTGTGCAGAGTTGAAGATAAATCAATAAAGAAACACACGATGGGCCACCATCTTCCAGGGGTCCGGTCTTTTCAAAGTCATCCCCCAGGTGCACCCTGCCCCTCCTCGCCAGGCCCTCTTTCTTTCTGGCCCCGTCCCTGTCCTCCACTGGACAGGTCTGGGACGTAGCAATGACAGGTGTAACTGCCCGGCCACACACACTGTAGGGTCTCCAAGGGCGAGCCGGATGGAGCTGGCAGTTTCTGTCTCCAGATGCCTTGCTGCTGTGTGGTTATTTGCGCCTAGTGCACCCAGGAGCCCAGGCACCAAGGGCCCACAGATTCCCGGCGGAGACTTCCTTTTGGAGACATCCAGTGATTTTTCATCAGATGAATACCTCCTAGGCCTTTTCAGTATGTAATCGAGGCTTTCTGGCTTTCTATTTATGATCCGAAGACCTCATCTCTTGAGGGGGCGCTTCGGATTTGGAAGACCGCCCTGCCTTGAGTAAAGCTAATAAATGTCTGCAGAGAAAATGAAAATGAAAGTGTGTAGTGGGGACAGAAGCCATCTGTATTCTAAGGTTATGCCAACATATGCACAGATTTGTAAGTTTTAATGTGTTTTGCAATTTACATTTGCAGAACTGTAAGTCGAAGTGGAAGGTGGACTTCGACTGTCAACATGTGTGCTTTTGGCATGCACCTGGTAGCATGTGCGGTTCTGCACGTCCAAGCTTTGGCATGTACCAGTTTGAAGACTGTTATTCTAGTGAACTTCACATTGGGTGGGTAAAAAGAAAGAGAGATGATCCAGATTTTATTCAGTTTAAGCTGATAGAAGAGAATCTATCTGAAGTCCACATCCTCGATTCCATCATAACATTTCCTCCCATTCATCTTTGGCATTTTATATAGCTTATACTGGAAGTATTTGCCAATGAGAGAGACCAAACAGTGTAGGAAATTAAGCTTTGTAGCCCCTCCCCCACATGGTTTAAGTCTGGATCAGAATGCAAACACCAAGGCTATTAGGAGTCTACGCGAGGAACTGTGGCTTCTACAGATAAGCATTCATTACTGCCTTTCCTTGACTCCATGTCCAGCTACCAGGCTGCTGGTCAAACGCCCCTGGCTGAGGAGCAGCTGCATCCCCCGACAAGATGACCAGCGCTGTTGTTTAATGTTCAGTCTCAAGCAGAATTAATTCTCTCTCAGGAGGTCATGATGAGGAACTAGACTCCACATGCACAGGGCACGCTGGACGGCAGGGCTTTCTGGCACGCTGGCGTTTTATCTGTGATGAGATGTTTCATCGCCACAGATCCTGTCAGTTTGCCCCACGTAAGTCGGCTATATTAATACAGGTTGTTCCTCCTTGTTGCATAATGAGCTTCACTATGGGTAGCTGCTCAAAGATCTAGCAGAAAGAAAAGCAGAGGAGCTGTCATTGCGGAAGGCAGGGGAATCGGATGGGGGCTTTTAACTCCAAACCACTGATGGTAATTTTCGGTTGCTTGCCTGAGTTGCCTGGAGCAACTGCAATCATCACCTTAGTTTTATCCAGGCTAATTGTCAGCCAGTGCAGTGGTCCTAAACTCGAGATGTGATTGACAGCCTGATGCATACCCTCACGTTCACAGTCAGTAACACACACCCAGCCACTCAGCTCTAGTCTGCCCCAAGGACATGTATGTGTGCAAACCAGCAACCCCCTGAGCGTAAATAGCATTGGCAGGGGGCGATACATCCCGCCCCATGTGTCTGCAGCTTCCTTCCTGCTGCGACCATGTCTGCACAGGACAAGGCTTGGTTGTGACCTTGTTTGACATGCATCTGTGTGCAGAGGCAGATTAGGCTAAATACTCTCTGCCCTTTCTTGACCAGCCTCATAGTCACAGGACCCAGCCTCTTTGTTGGTGGGTTCCTGTGAGTAACAAGTATGCTGAGTATTGGCTAGCTAAAAGCAAGCAAGCAAGCAAGCAAGCAAACAAACAAATAAAAATTAAACAAAAAAACCA
This sequence comes from Cricetiscus sungorus, assembly GCA_030556225.1. Taxonomy (NCBI): domain Eukaryota; kingdom Metazoa; phylum Chordata; class Mammalia; order Rodentia; family Cricetidae; genus Cricetiscus; species Cricetiscus sungorus. The sequence goes on along the minus strand of JANBXA010000737.1, from coordinate 4,635,765 downwards.
AACAAAACAGATGTTATCCTGTATATATGTTTCTCATGCTGGTTAATAAAGCTCTGTGGCCAATGAGATAGCAAGATAGGCGGGGCTAGGAGACAAGGAGGAAAGAGGAAGTGGGAAGGAGGAGTCGAGATGTAGCCCAGGGAAGAAGCAGGACGCCTGCCGCGGCTCCCAGATAAGACGACCACGTGGAAATACTTAGATAAGTAGAAATGGGTTAATAATTAAGACAGAGCTAGCCCATAAACAATAATGGTAACTGGCCAACAGGATTGTATCAAATACAGAGTCTCTGAGTGTTATTTGGGGCTGGCGCGGCTGTGGGCCCAGAATGGCGACTGGCGGGTTGGCGGAAACATACACGCTACAGATTGGCGCCAAACCTGCCGTAACACAAAACAGCATGTAAGCCTAAGTTTTGCTCATCATGTTTCTTTTCATTTTAAAGGGCCAAACACTTGCTCTGTGACTTCTTTTTATTTTAGGGGACACATGTACTTGCAAAATTGGTGTCTGTAAGGTCTAGGTATTATTCTAATCTTTCTCTCTAAAATGCAAACCTATAACTCTGTCTCAGTGGAACAGAATTATTTTGTTCCTGTCATCTTCTTGGTGCTTTGGGTGCTTCGTTGTACAATTAAACGTGTATTAAAATTAAAATTCCTGTAAACAAGCTGTCAGAGGTTGCCTTACAAACAAGGCTGGTGTCAAAGGTTACATCTTTGGTGCTGAAGGTTACATCTTTGTCAGGAAAATACATGGCAGTTATACAGCAGTGAGATTTCCCCTGGAAACTCGTGGGTTTCCCATATCTGGGCCCCAAGAGTCTCCACGAGCCCTTAGGGAAAGCATCATCTCCACACAGCCATTTGAGGAATGCTTCCCCCAGCCTTGGCTCACAGAGCATTGCATGCTGGGAGTCATCCTAACCAGCCACCTCACACCTTTTCCACAGCTTATTTGTCCCTACTTTTCTTCATCATCCGACACCCAGTATTTACCTGCTCATCTCCCAAGGGGACACGGGGTAAGCATAGGCCTTCATCTGTCTCCTTCCCTGTCTGCTCAGTAGGGCTCTGTCATATGACTTTGGAACTAGAGCCCGCCTGATGGACAAAATTCTGGCCAGGGATATTTTTGTTTGTCCTGCAGTGTTCTAAAGATGAGAAAATTTCACCCAAACCATCTGCAGTTTCAGCTTCTTTGGAAAAATGAGGATGTGTTCATCTAAGCAGAATGTGTTCATTTCTAGAAGATTGTTTGCTGAGCGGAGAGAGCACAACCTTGGCAGGCTGCGCTGAGGGGCTAAGCCCTCTAGTGTCTACTGTTCTTCCTGCTTTGGGCCTTTGACTTCTGGTTTAAACCTGTGAGGAAGAAGAAACGCTTCCCAGATCAGACCCACCCTTCACAGCGGAGGTCTTCCAGAAATCACAACCCCACGAAACAGACAAAACTCTTCAGGCAGTCCCTTACAGGCCTGTAGAGTCTGTGTCTTTTTCCTTTGGCATGCATGGCCTGACAGAAGCTCCCAAATGTTCAGATGGAAGACAGGGGTTGAACACGTGCTACAGCGTCCTTCCCAGGTGGCTAATAATACAACGAGAAAATGTAACAGGTGAGATCAGACGGGCCGGAAGCAAGGAGAAAGGACAGCTGGGTGTACATGTCAGCTCAGCACCGACAGTTGCCACATTGCAGAATTCCTTCATGTTCCGTCCCCCAAACACCTGAAACAAACATTTACCAAGAGAACTGACACTTGACCAGATACCTTGGTATCTCATGGAGGCTAAGTTAGCACAGTTCCCTTCATGGGCGGCCATCACTGGCTGAATTTGCCATGCCCTGGCTAGTACCTCACTTGGCCTTCCCAGTTGCCAGCCGCTAACCTTTCTGAGCCTCACCGAGTTCGAGTGTATCATGAGCGCAATGCCTCCTCAGAGGTACCAAGAATTCAATGAGATCTGTGTTGGTGCTCAGCGCACAGGAAGTATTGAGGATGTAGAAATTGCCTTCTCTGGGGACGTCCTAGTCCTAATCATGCCGTGCTCATCCCTAACCACCCTGTAGGGGGCAGTGTAACACCGGGGCTGACAGCCCACTAAGGCGGTGTCCCGTCTTAGAAACGCGTGATTTCAGGCAAAGTGCTTCAATCCCCTGCTTCTCAGAATCGTTCTCTGAAAAGAAAAAAAAAATCTGAAAATGGTAGCATTTGAGTGTAAGATGAGACGGGGCATTTGAAGCATGCAGCACAGATCCTGGCCCATGCGTGTGCCCAGCATTGTTTTTAACGCCGTAGCTTTGATGACAAGGCCCATGACTGTCCCCTGGAAATCTGGACAGCGTCTCTTTGAAAGGCTCCTACCCACTGCCCTTGTTCTGTTGCTGACTGACGGCCTTCGGTTCAGGCAGTCTGAGAATAAAAAAATGGATTTCCAGCAGGGGAGGGAGAGGGAGGCATGGGCACAGAATTCTTGCCAACCCTGGATCTCTTTAACCCACAGTCTCCTGCTGACACCTTTGCGATAGATCATCCCCCAAATTCCAGGTGTCTGGGCTCCGTCCCCCAAAATAACCGAGGGCTTTGATCCTTGTTTGTGTCAGCCGTCAGCTCTTCCTTTGAAAGTTGATTGGAGAGGGGTGGCTGTCCGCACAGGGGGCTGAGTCGTCCTCCGTGTTGGTCGCTATGACGCTGCTGCCCTGGTTTCCAGGCACCACTCCATCTGCGCCTCCTGCTGCAGCTCCTGGGTTCCTTCTGGCTTGCCAGGACTAAGCTGGGAGAGACTGAGGAGCCCAGCTCACGCTGACTCACATTCCAGAGTTGGGATACAACAGTATCTAACAACCTTTAAAAAAAAAAAAAAAACAGCACACGTTAGTCTAATATTCTTATAGTATCACAAGTCTTATATTATCACATGACATTTTCACTCAAGGATAGTGTCTTCATTCAGGAGAGGTAAATTTAGCAAAACTTGACGACCCTCAAAGTCAGGAAGCTTCTACGCAGTTGTGAAGCACCTCAGGCCAGCTTCAGAGTGCTGACCGACGCCAGATCTGACGGCTTGAAACAGCAAAGGATGCTCACCACTTGTTATCATGCTGTCCTTACTTACGAAGACCACCCGGTCCCCTCCCCTCTCAAGAGAGAGCGACCATGCAGAAGACGATCGTGCTGGGGGAAGAGAGACAGCGATCCAGCAACTGTTAACGACTTTCCAGAAGTACCACGCATAGTTTCCACTCAGATCGCATCAGTCTTAAGAGCCACGAGCTGGGCCTGACCACAGCAAGGGCGTGGACACCCGTGAGCCTGCCCTATAGCGCAGAGCAGCTCCATCTTCAAAGCAACACAGGGATCTTTGGTTACGTAGGGACCAAGCAGGGGAGACAGAACCTCTGATCTATCTCTGCTTTAGTGGGTTCTGTGTAGGGAGAACTCTTGGCTACATCTGAGAAACTCGTTCATGACTTACGGCGTCCGATAATGTACCTACTCACGTCGAAGAGTGCAGTCATGCCAGCAAGCAAGCTGGAATGGCAGAGGAGCTTCTGGGGTCTGCGGCTACCCACGTTAAATCCACGTCTCTTCCCTCTTCCCTCTTCCCTCTTCGGGGTTTCCCTGTGTTTTTTGTCTATTGCACAGCCCCTCCGTGCTGCCTTCCTCTGCTCACTTGTACTTCTCCACATGGCCGCACTCGAGACTTCGCTTTACCCTCTGGCTCAGAGCTCCGAAAGGAGCCTCCGTGGCTGTGGCTGCAGAGGACAGCAGCCTGCACGTGTCACAGGTCTCACACGTCCCTTTCCAGTGATGTGGAGCCTGCCTCCTCAGAGCCTTTCCTGTCTTGACTATTTGGCTCATGGCCGAGCGAGAGATTTCTGGGGTGCCAGCCCTGCACAGGTGCAGGTAATGAGCCCTATCCTCACAATTCCACCTCCTCAAAATCTGTGTGGGGTCTTGTGTGGCCCTGTCAGTAGAGAGGAAAACCCTGAAGAAGAAACAGAGGGAGGTGGCAGTCTCTTTCTTGCTGCCACGCATGCTAGGGATCTACCTGGGGCCTTGCACTTGGTAGACGGGCACTCTGCCATGAAGGAAGCAGCCTCCTGACCCCCAATCTCAGAGTCTGATCTTGGATCAGCTGCAATGCTGTACCCAAGCTGTCCAACTCAAGGAATCTCAACCTCTGCTTTTGGGTGAATGGTGGAGATTTGGGAGATGGTATTTCTGTTGATTGATATCTCCCAAGGCCACACCACTCGGCTGTATTTGCAGTTGACGGAACCCTTAAGATGTGGGGAATGGTAGGAAGACGGGGGTGACAGTCTCCCTTTAAAAGAGACAGTGAGACCCAAATCTTGTCTTGCTGTGGGATGAGAAGTTTTGTTCCATCACACACTCTGGGCCATGATGTGTGGCATACAGGCCAGGAAGACTCAGGGCACCTGCCCACGCAGATCCAGAACAAATCTGCAAACTCTTTCTCAGGACTTGTTTCACGAAGCTCAGCGACACTGGGTTGCTGTGTTCACCTCCCAGCCTAGAACTGTGTTCCTCCCTTCCCAGTTTCTTTGATATCTGTTTGACTTATCTTTTTATCAGGAGAAAATATCATTAACTGAGACTTTGTGATACCTTCAATAGGAAAGACAATTTCGTTAATCATGGTGCCCTATGGGTAAGAGCATTTGCTGAGCAGTTTCTAGGGAAAACATGCTTCTTGGGAGAATACTTAAGTCTGGAAAACACCTTTACGATCCTTTAGGGTTACCTTTTCATATGAAATAGTGTAATCAGTGCCAAGGAGAGTTATTATTCAGTATGTAACCTCAAAGGGTCTGTGATCTTAAACTTGGTGCAATCTTCTTGTTGTTTTCTTTGTGTTTATTTTTTCTTTACCTTTACAAAGTAATTTTTAAATTTATTTTATGTACAGATCAGTCCCCTTCCCTCCTCTCCTTCTGTTGCCTCCCCTCATCTCCCTTCTACTCCCCACCCCATCCAATCCTCCTCTCTCTTCATTCGGGAAGGGGCAGGGCCTTCATGGGTGTCAACAAAGCACGGCATGTCAAGTTGAGGCAGGGCCTAACTCCTCTCTCTGCATCAAGATTGGGCAAGGCAACCCAGCATGGGGAATGGGGTCTCAAAGCCAGCTCAAGCTCCGGAGTTAGGTCCTGATCCAACTCGTGGGAGCTCCATAAACAGACCAAGCTCTGCATCTGTCACACACATGCAGAGGGCTTAGTTCATTCCCACGCAGGCTCCCCAGCTGTCAGCCCAGAGTCACCGAGCTCCCAAAAGCTGAGTTCCGCTGTCCCTGTGGGTTCATCTGTCATGACCTTTCGTCTAGTTTGTGTGATGGTGTAGCGTGAAGCTGACAAAGCCATGTTTCATTTATTTCTGAAAAATACAATGAAGGTGGTCAATCACGTCCCTCTGGGCTACAATCCCCCCAGTCTTCCACTGGAGGTCTCGCGCCTTGTTCTCTCTCCTCTGCCGTGTCGTGCAATGCCGAGAAATACTTAGTCATGGATCCAATTTTATCTCCCTTTTCTTTCCTTCTCTTTACTTTAAGCATAGAGGGCAATGGGGGTCACACTCCTGCCACACTGACTCTGGGGTGGGAGACGAGGCAGGTGCAGTGGGTATGGAAAGTGATGTCGGTGATACAGAGGGCACGGAATGGAGGAGGGAGTGAGCCTGCAGCCGCACGGTGACACTTCAACCCCAGTGACTCAAGATTCCCATTAATTCATCTTCTCTTCGCTCATGTTTTCTGCTCCAAACCAGAACCCATTCGTGTTTGGGACACAGAAGACAGCACGTGGCCTGGAGGGAGTCACCAGGCAGAGCTTAGCTTGGGGAGACTTGACTCTACCTCCACACAACCCCTGCGCACCCTTTAAGGCTCATCTTGATTTCTACCTCACCTTCGAGTCCTTCCTGTGCAGGCGTGTCTGGGGACGCCTGTCACCATTTGGACATAAATTGTCCCTTACAGACACATGGTCTCCAGATGACAGTACAGATTTTAGAGGCTGTAGAACTGCTAAGAGGCAGAACCTACCCGAAGGCAGTGGTTCCTTCCTGTGTGGGTTGGTCTTGAGGTTCATAGCTAACCTCGCTCCCCTTCCTGGGCCTGCCTCCCAGTTCACCTAGATGTGAACAGCTGCCTTGTGTTCCTGTGGCTGCTGTTGAGAGCAGCTCCCACGCATGTGCCTTCCCTGCCACGGGCGATTGTACCTGCAATTATTAGTTAGGATAAGTCCTCCCTCTCCCAAGCTCCTGGCCAAGGATATGGTATAGCATGAGTTCTAATAGGTCTTAGTATTAAGAGCCTGGAGTCGGATGTAGGAAAAGTGCTGAGAGATCAGGGAGATGAACGAGTAAAACCCAGCCACCTTACCCACGCAACTCGCCAGCCTAGAAGAGAGTGAGCGCCAATCTCCTTCCACCTTACCACTTCCTCTCCCCGCCCAGCCATCGCACTTCCTGTCTGTCTGTCTGTACGGACCTCCAGACCTCTATGGTTAACTAGTGTCTAGCTCCGCCCTCTGATCTTCAGGCCAGCTTTATTTGTTAGAGCACACACAGGAGGTCACACAGTGAGGGAAGTACCATGTGGGTGGGGGTGGGCTTGTTGAAGAGAGCCACACGGAGTCTCAGTATCCTCTCCGGCTTCTCCTGTCTGCCCTTACAGCTGGTATAGAATCCTGGGAAGTCCTGCAACCAGCCTCGCGCAGGCTCCAGAAGCAGGCGCTGCGGCCACAGGGCTCAGTGCAAGCTCAGAGCCTCAGAGAGAGAGAAGTTGACTTGAATCCCCAGTCTGAGCACAGAGATTCGACGGATGATGGAGACGAGCCTCGCTGCTACAGTCCACAAGCCTAGGGACCTTGGGCTCTGGTGACCAAGGTCAGGAGTGGAGGGATGTCCCAGTCCAGAAGCGAAGTGTTTCGAGTCCCCTTCATGTGCCTTCCCCATTTCCATCTGAATCCGAAGGTGACTTGGCGGTGCTGCCTACAGTGAATGTGGAACCGGGTGCTCCACAGGCTATGCTGGATGGCCAGCAAGCTGCTCTGCGCAGTTCCTTCAGTGGGACTTCACTTCCCTCGCCACGCCCCTCGCCACGCCCTCACCACGCCCTCACCACGCCCCTCACCACGCCCTCACCACGCCCTCACCACGCCCCTCACCACGCCCGATTCCCACGCCCCCTCACCACGCCCTCACCACGCCCTCACAACGCCTCACCACGCCCCCTCACCACGCCCATCGCCACGCCCCTCACCACGCCCCCTCACCACGCCCTCACCACGCCCTCACCACGCCCCTCACCACGCCCATCGCCACGCCCCTCGCCACGCCCTCACCACGCCCCTCACCACGCCCATCGCCACGCCCTCACCACGCCCGATTCCCACGCCCCCTCACCACGCCTCGCCACGCCTCACCACGCCCTCACCACGCCCCTCACCACGCCCATCACCAGCCCGCCCATGCCACGCCCTTGCCACGCCCCCAAATCAGAGTTGCACATAACTAAGCCCGGATTTTTGCGCACGGTGGGCAACAAACTCAGGCACTCATGCTTGTGCAGCGGGCGCTTTACCATCTCTTCAGCCTACTGCCCTGTCTTTCTTTGCTCATCTTCAGCCGACAGAGTTCAGGTTTGAAGACGGAAGGAAATTCTGCTCATTGCTGAAGCCTCAGGCCTGATGAATGAATGCCATTGATTTCCTACCATCACTAATTAGTTCATCGACTGTCGCCATCTCTAGCTGGTCACTTTGTAGATTTGGATGGCAGGAACAGAAGGCTCTAGACGCGCTTTTCCCACCCACGTGGCACAGAAGTCTAACTTGGAGATTTCCCTGCGAGTGTGCCTTCCCCGGCTGTGCTACATCTAACAGCTCACGCTTGCTCTCTGGCTCACTGGAGCCCGCTCGTCACAGAAGTGGTGCCTTAGTCTGGTGTGGGCATGGAAAACTGGACAATCTGTAAACGACTGAGCTATCAATCACAGTTCTGGAACAGGGGAAGCCCATCTCTTAATTCTGTCACCTAAGTGACTAAGGATCAGCACATCAGACCATAGCGACCATGAAACAGTTCCATGGCAGGGCTCTCCTGTCTTCAGGGGTTTGGAGCAAGGTCCTCATGCCTCGGTTCTCCCTCTTCCGGTTCCTGATTTTTATGGCTCAGACGACTTAGGGGACTGTAAGGAATTAGGAAGCTCTCTTTCATACCTGGCCACCTGTAAACTGGGCGTGTCCTGGTGAAATGCCAACACTGTCCGCTTCCTAAGGTGGTTTTACAGTATTGCAAGGAAGCCCTGGGAGCCATCAGATCACTGTCTCTCAGGACCCTGGCTTGTTAGGCTTCTGTTGACAGCCGCAGTCTCCTCAAAATTTCTGCCGACCACCACTGGGTTATATCTTGATGTAAGTCTTGTATTCAAGAAGAAAATATATGGAAAGACTTATTTCTTCAATCCATTTGTTCTTTCATTAGCATTGTCTTGTTTTTATGTGGTGTGTGCGTGTGTGCGCGCGTGTGTGTGCATCTGTGCAAGTGTCCACGCATGTGTATGCTTGTGTGTGGAACCCAGGGAACAACCTTGGGTGCCATATTCAGCATCGCTATCTACCTTCTTTGAGAAAGGGTATCTAACTGACCTGGAATTCATCAATTAAGGTGAGACTACTGGGCCAGAGGGCTCCGGCAATCTTCCTGTCTCCTTCTCCTCAGGGCTGGGATTGTAAATGTGTACTGCTGCACCCAAGATTTTTAAACGTGGGTTCTGTGGGCCCAGCTTAAGTCTTCATGCCTGAAAAACAAGCACATTGCTGGCTTGAGCATCTGCCCAGACTCTTCATTTGCTTTCTTAGAGCTTACTAAGGGAGGAGATCTGTGATGGGTGCCGGGAAATATTCCTGTTCCCAAGGCCCTTGAGTAAGCTACCTTTTTTACGTGTAAAGCTGATAGAGGTCAGAGGCAAATTTCTTAGAAACATTCTGTGTGAATAAATGAACAGTAAGTATTTCTGGGTTTGTGCAGCATGGGGCACTGTGGGAGCAGCTCCTCACCGCCCTCCTGCACGGAAGAAATGAGGGTGTGCCTGAGAGAAAATGGGTGTGGTTATCGGCAAGAGAATTTCCCGACACTGCAAATTTCATATGCTCTTCAAGTCTCTTATATGACCATTAGGATCCCCCTCAACTATTTACAAATGTAGAATCATTCTTACTTGGTGACTGAACAAAAGCAAGTAGACATTGGGTAGAGTTAGCTTGAAAGCCACAGATTGCCAGCTTTCTTCTATGGTGGCCACTAAGAACAGTGGAGACGGATAAATCCATCACCGAGTGTAGAGATCACTCCATGGTATAGTGTGCTTGCCTGTGCTGCCCGCAGTGTGTGCCCTAACTCCTCATCCACAAAGCTTTGCACAGAGCAGAGGTGTCTGTACGATTTTATAGTATTACTGGTTACATCTGGGGCTTGTTTGCTTGCAAGGAAATGAAAACGACTCCGCTGACTATTCGGTCTTGAAATGGTTTAATTTATTTTTTTTTCTTTATTCCCTTTACCCTTTCTCCACAATAGAAATTAACATAAAAATTCCTTCTGGCTAAAGTCCCAATGCATTTTTCACAGTGAGCATTTTATGAAGTGAAAATTAGGGGCTTCCTTGCATTCTCATTGGGAATGTGAAATGGGGCAGCTCACGGGGTGGAGAACTCAGGCCCATTTATGGATTAATTTGTGCTGGTAAGGAGGCCTCTCTGCAGCCTTGCAGAGTATCCTTCCCACAGCAACCCAAGCATCTGGGTGATGTGTTTCACTTTCCTTTCTCATTCTGCCATGGAGACAGCATCGTTTGGCATTGGAAGAGGTTAACTGGCACTAACACCTGTGGGCTGTACCATCTGTGCCACCCAAGGCTCGATGGAACCTGGGGTACATAATGAGGTCTCCTTCTACCCCTCCACTTCCTTATCTCCAGCCTCCAACCCCCATGGTTTTTCTAGCAGAATCTATTGATCATGGACGCTATGGAAACTCATTTAGACACTGCAGTCGGGTATGGTAGGGAAGACATATGGGGAAGGAGAAGGGTTCTGCCTATCTTAGTTCTAGCCATCTGGTTCTTAAAGCAGCCTTGGATCCTTCAGGCTGATGATCTAACTAAACCTAGATAAATGTGTTTCTCCTTTGTTGTCTGTCTGTCTGCCTATCTATCTATTTATCATCTATCTATATATCTGTCAATTATCTATCTATCTGCCAATCATCTATCTATCTATCTATCTATCTATCTATCTATCTATCTATCTATCTATCGTCTGTCTATTTATCAATCTATGTATCAGTCAATCATCTATCAATCTATCATTTGTCTATCTATCAATCTATATATCAGTCAATCATCTCTCTATCTAGCTATCTGTCAATTATCTATCATCTGTCTATCTGTCTGTCTGTCTATCAGTCAATCATCTATCTGGCTATCTGTCTATCTATCTATCTATCTATCTATCTATCATCTATCTACCAACCATCTTATCATCTACCATTGTCGTCATTAGGGAAACACCATGACCAAAAGCATCTTGGGGAGGAAAAGTTTGATTTTTCTCACAGTTCCATATAACAGTTCATCATTAAAAGCAGTAAGATCAGAACCTAGAGGCAGGAGCCAATGTGGAGGCCGTGGAGGAATGGAATGCTGCTTACTGGCTTGTTCCTCCTACGTAGTTCAGCCTATTTTCTTACAGCAGCCAAATCCGCCAGTCAAGGGATAGTGCCATCCACAATGGGCGTTGCCTCCCCCACTGATCACTAATTAAGAAAATGCCCTGTAGCTGGTCTAATGGAGGCATTTTTATTTTCAATTGAGGATCCCTCATCTGATGAATCTAGTTGACATAAAGCTTGTCAACTAGTTATGTCAACTCAAGTTGACATAAATCTAGCCAGGATATCTATGTATAATCTACCAACCATTAATCATTTTACCACCTATATATTATCTACAGATCTTTTACCTGACTATCCATCTATCTGTGTACCCAATTTTTCCCTTGTGATGTCTTGGATATCTAAAGCCTGATAACTCTGAGATTATGCACAATTTAGATTCTGCTACAGGAGCTACAGGAAGATAGAAATCACATTATAAATGATTAAAATTACAGATTTTTTTTTTTTGCATCAGTTAGATTTCAGTTTGAATCTTGGTTTCTCTGCGTAGAGGCCAATGTAGACTCTGGAAAAAACTGTCAACTTCACTGTGTCTCTGCTTAGGCAAAAGAGGCATCTACAACACACTCAATGTACAAAAACACTGCAAATTAAAAAAAGTTTTCTTTTCCTTTATTTTTGCTCCAGATATTTGTTGCTTCTGAAAACACAGAAAAATAAAATAAATGTGCAAGATAGAGGAGCTAGGAAACACAGGGAAGGTGGTCAGCTGTGTTCAGGCAATGCTTGTGTGTCAGAGGTAGGTGAGAGGGAGAAGGAGAGAAATCAGCCAACAGCTGGACTAGGTGGGGCTTGAATGTGAAGTGTCTACATAGACTCAGGCGTGTGAACAACTGGTTTCCACTGGAGGCGCCGTTTCTTGAGGCGGTGGAACCTCTAGGAGGTTAGGCTGGGTGGGCAGAGGGAGGGTACCACATGTGCCCTTGCCTGTATCCTGCCATCGCAGCAGCCACTCAGCCGATAGCTGACAAAGCAATAGGTCATCTCCATGTGCCTTCCAATAGGCCTGCTGAAGCCCCATACTCTGCTTCCTCATTTGCCCACACGTGAAAAGTGTAGCTGCATGCTGTCACTGGTACAGACCAAGGTGCTGCCGTGCCAGCTCTGGATGACAGATTGACCCCTCTGAGACCCTCAGCGAAACATCAAGCCCTCTGTCCTTGAGTTGTTTCTGTAGCATATTTGGTCACAGTAGCAAGAAAGGGGATTAAATACAGAGCTCGCCAGCAAACATGAGGATGGTAAGAAAGGCAGTGTCGGTACTGAGTAGGGAAGGATAAATAGAAGCTGTCCTGTAGTCGAGTGGGATTATATTCTCGCGAGAGGATGGTGAAAGATGTAGAACTTCAGGGACTGCAGGGGGAGAAAGGGTCACCGTGGCTTTAATGGAAGATGATGGGAAAGGCGCCAAAGATACTGGCCTCTGGTGCTCAGGGGACTTTTGTAGTGTGAGAGAAAGCAGAGTGATGACAGAGAAGATGGTGGCCTTCCCACCTCTGAGTGTGGGTGAGCTAGAATAGAGATCTGGTGATAGATAGCTCAATCACCCTTGCCTGTATCCTGCCATCGCAGCAGCCACTCAGCAGATAGCTGACAAAGCAATAGGTCATCTCCATCCAGGACTGGGTGACATTCCTACCAAGACCCCCCCCCCTTAAGCTAGTCTTCTTGCCCTGGATTTCAGTCCACAACTGCCCTAGTCATTACAGCAACCCCCTTCCAGGCTCGGAACGTCTCTGAGCGGCTTGCTGGCATGGGGGCCTGGGATGTGAAGAGGGGACTGCCCCAGGAAGAAATCTGATGGCAACCCAGCTTCTGCATCTATCGCATTGCATTCTGGGCTTGTTTACAGAAGCAGAAACTGAGGCACCTGACTGTGGTTTCCCCCTGCTCTCCTGCCTGCAGACACCATCCAGTCGGGGTGCGTGTGTGTGTGTGTGTGTGTGTGTGTGTGTGTGTGTGTGTGTGTGTGTGTGTGTGTGTGTGTGTCTGTGTTCAGATGCCTGGGGAACAGTAACCGCAGAGCAACCGAGCTGGGCCTGCCTGACCTCCTCCCATGTCCTCCTATATCACGGCCCAGCGAGCTGGGTGGGAGCTGGTTTCTTTACCAGCTTGTCCAGGCTTGGTTCCAGCAGTCCGCGGCTTCTCTGGGCCCTGGGTGCTCGCCTTTCTCCTCCCTTAGCAACCGGGAGTCTGTGGACGCCACCAAGCAGTAACCGGGAGGCTGCGGGAGCCCGGGTGAGGAAGGGAGGCGCCCAGCCCAGGTGCTCCGAGCGCCACCGCTGCGGCGCAAACCCACCGCTAGCCTAGCCGCGTCTGCACCTGCAGTGGGGTCCAAAAGGGATTCAGCAAAAATGAGCTATTCTCACCCCGCTGGGTAAGTGACAACTGGAGCTTTGCCCAGCTGAGGCAGGTGGCGGCCCCAGCAAAAGGCCCTCCTTCTCCTCCTGCTGCGGAGCTCAGGGGCGGCGGAGAGAGGGAGGGTGGGCTGGGGAGGGGGACATACTGATTCTAGATTGCAGGAGGGTGGCAGAAATCCCAGGCGTCCCATCTCCCTGCCCATCCCTGCTCCCTCATAATGCTCGCCTCTCTTGAAATTCTCACCCTGGAAAGAAGGGTAAAATGGATGTGAAAACCGCGTACAATAAACAGGGGCAGACGTCAGCAGGGATAATTCCCCAATGGTGGAACACAAGTGTTTGCTAAAGTAGAAGTCGCCCAAATGCGCATTTGTGGGGGAGGGTTGAGGCAGAGATAAATTTTCTCCGCCTCCCTGTGTCTCGCAAACAAAGGAGAGGTTGCTTTTGTGTCTAGGGTCTCTCCGTGGGAGGGAGAGGCCCCTTACCTAAGAAATGTCTTTTCCCAGTCGCAGAAGCACAATGAGGATTCCTTAGAATCACCGGGCCCCAGGAAAATGGGCGATATGGGAAAGCAAGGGATGGGGGAGCGAGGCACCCACGCGCCCACACATGATTTTCTGTGGATAAGGCGACTCCTCAGAAGGCCTATTAGCAACCTGCAATACATTACAGACAGTGAACACTCTTCGCTGCTTATTACACACACGAACAAGGTCTCCTTTCTTTGTGAAAGGGAGTTCCCAATTACCATCTGAATTAAGTGTACGATACACACTACATCAATTTTTATCATGACAGTTCTACTAAGCGGATCACTCTCTTCCTCTCTTTGGCTTTGCAACTAGTTTGATGCTTTTCATTTGCATCTATTGTTGCATCCTGAGGAGCATGGGGAATTGGCAGAAGACACCCTACTGAGGATCCCTTGGGGATGGTGCTGTCTGAGAGGTCCTAGTCACTTTTTAGTGAGTTCTCTACATGGGAGGACAAGGAACAGTAACGTTTGTTTAAACAATCCAAAGCTCTGCAAGGTGTCCTGCTGGAAGTTAGTTCCAGAACATTCTGGAGCGTAAGGGCACCGTGCTAAATTGGATTTCAGAGCTTGAATGTTTAGCGGCTGCGTTCCTGAGCCGTTGATGTTGGCCATGGTCCCATGGGATGAAAATAATATGTTTTCTGCAGATGCTGTTGGCACTTTGTCCTAATTCTGGAAAATGAATGTGTCAGTCACGGTTCCTTCCTGTGTTTGTCAAGTTCTTGGCTAGGCTAGGATCTGATTAGTCCATTTACTAATTTATGTGAAATTGTAGACACACCTGTAGCTGCTTATAAAATTGTGTCAAGATTAAGTTTTCAGAAACCTTTTCTGAAGGTTTCTTTTCTGAAGCTCCAGTATCTCTGCGCACACTGAGAAAGGGAGCCCAGTGAAAGCATGGCTTCCTGTGGAACTTACTGTTCAAGGACTCTGGAGCGGCAGCATACAGCCTGCAGTGAAATGCAAAGCTTCTGAGATATTAGCTCCACACCTTTGTCTCTCTGTATCTAGGACTGTTCAGGGTCAGGTGAAGTTCAACAGTTGACGGTTGAATGAACGATGCTGGCTGATAAAGCATATGGTCACAAAAGAAAGGCATGCTAGGGTGGATATTCAGTACCTTCCACAGCCAGGGTCATTTCTGAGGTATACATGAAATGTCTCATCCAAAGGCTCTGGCTTAGGAACGAGAAGTTTCCAAGGGTGGTTTGGCAGGGTCAGGGCTGAAACACAAAGCCAGAATTCTCAGTCAGCTTGAGCTCTTCATCAACCCCCTAATATGCATTCAACAACCTAATATGCATGATCACTGATATGCAGAAACTCTATCCAGATCAGATAATTGGACCGCTTATTGGATTGATAATTGGATCACTTATCAATTGGACTTGATAAGTGATCAAGTATTTTGATATATGATGACAATAATTTTACAGTCCTGGGTGTGTAAATATGCTTTGTTTAGTTCATTTAAAAAAAATAGATGCTGGGTGCAGGGTATACACCTTTAAATGGCAACACTTGGAAAGCAAAGGTAAGCAGATTTCAGTGATTTCAAGACCAGCCTTGCCTACATGGTGAGCTCCAGGCCAGCTGTGGCTACACAGTGAGGTCCTGTTTCAAGACAAGGTAATAAGTAAATAAGCAAATAACATGAACAGAAACATACTTTGTCTATACACCTTAAAATTTACACAATAGCAAAGGCATTTAAGTTGCTAAAGTCTCCTCCTCAAGTAAAGGGAGTCATTATTTTTCTTGTCTATGTTGCCATTTGGAAGTAATAAAAGTTTGAGTAGCAAATAAAAGGTCTCATCAACGCTGAGATGCCTTCTCCATCATTACTTATTACATCTTAACGGTAAAATGGCAATGAAGTTCAGTTTTATAATAAAACAGATATTCTAAGTCTGAAATGTCTCCCGTCAGTCAGTGGTATCTCGTACTTTTCTTCTTCTTTTCTCTGAGTTTGCCTTCTTAATCACACCATGAAACTTGATATAAAAACCATATAGGCCTGTGCTGATTTTATTCAGATGGAATTTGGGAGTAAATAAAAATGGTCCTAAAATGTCTCCCAAAGATAACGGAGACTTCAAGTCTCTGCCTCT